>PNEQ01041536.1:0-44871 GCA_003012365.1 Medauroidea extradentata
TTAAACGAATTGGTAAAATCAACAAAATATGTATTTGGTTTAATAAAATATACCAACAAAATTATTTGGTCAAACCAAAAAAATTGAAACAGTTAATTTAACTGTTCCATGTTTGATTTAAACATAATTTCTTTGCAACAACCAAATAAATGTCAACTTTATTTATTTGGTTGTTTCGACAATTCCTTTTTCTCAGTGTGTGCCGAAGTACTTGATAGGTGCATATTAACAGTAATTTTGTACCTGTCATGTGCCCTCGCGCACTTCTGTGAGTGGGTATTTAATCACACTGCATCTCGACCAGAAGCAACGCAGGTGAACAATTTACGTTTCACCTTTGAAACCCGATAGTTAAACTCATAACAAGAATTGGTGAATATATACAGATTCGCCAGTAGTTTGCACAGATTCCGGATAGTTGAATTTGTGAAAAAACACTGTTAAACCTGTGACCCAGATTCCGGATAGTTGAATTTATGAAAAAACACTGTTAAACCTGTGACCCAGATTCCGGATAGTTGAATTTGTGAGAAAAAAAAACACTGTTAAACCTATGTGAACATTCACTATTTCCGACGTATAGTGGGGCAACATTCCGAAAGAGAAACAGTAAATATTCACAAATTTTACAGTGGTTTTCACTGTTTAAATTTAACGTTTCACACGAACAAAGTTGTAACTAACAAAATGCAACTGTCACAGCCGTTGAAAAAATTGTTTCTAGTAGGAATGTTTTACTGCTCATCATTTAGTTTACATATACGCTGCGTTTACAATTACAGGAATATGCCACACATACAGCAGAACAGATAAAATTGTTTCCAACCTTTTTACTCATTTAACCAAAAATGTTTGTCGCTGCATTGTTCTCGTGAGTTATTCAATATTGATGAAACGGTTTCATCCACAATCTGTGAAAACCAGTGGCAAATATGTGAATACTTACTGATTCCGATTAATACGTGTAATCGGTCCTTTGGAGACCTGCTATTCGACTGCTTCAGGGCGTTGGTCACACCCTTTTATTTTGTATTAATTTTAAAACACTGTTAAACTTTTACACATCAAACCACAAATTATCCCCCTCCCCTAACCTGGCCCGCAAACTCTAAAAGTAGACAACAAATAAAATCAAAATTACAGGAACCGAAAGCCAGTGTATCAATGGCATGTTATAACTTGTTTGACAAAATATAATTTTATAAATTTTGGTAACAACCACATCTCAAATTCATGTAAAAATTTACTGATATTTATTAATTTAAAAAAAAAATACAAAAATCTATCCCCTTGTAATTTCAAAGATGACTTGAAGTAGTTCATATAAATTTAGTATCGATATTAATAATCTCGTTTCTACAATTTAACTTATTTTTGTTGGTTTGGCTACTCTGCAACGGCCATTTTGTGTATTTGATGTGTGATTATGCAAAAAACTATGGAGGCTACTTTTTGTATATGAGGAAATGGGATGTTGTCTGATGAGTAAAAGTTGAACAGTGTTTGTCACAAATATAAAATAACGAATATTTGCTGGACCAACTACGTTAAAATCATCATAATAATTGGCGTATGTTGATTGCTAGCTATGTTGTCTGACGACGTGTGTTCGTGGAAGCAAGGTGGATAGAGCCGCGTGACGGAGACTCGCGAAGCATGAACTCACGACGGCTGCGACCACAATTGTCGGACGTGGAGTCAGGGTCGCTGCCAGTCACTTCTCGGAAGCGGATAACGAACCTCGGTTACTGACTGATGGTCGTCCTTCCCAATCACACGTGTACTTCTGTTGAAAGAAGAGAAGCAGACGAGAGCCAGCTGCCCGCAGGCCAACACCGTCCTCACTGGAACATTTATAAAGGTTCCTTCAACTCCCAGAGGCAACATTTGAAAAAAAGTAGACATAATAATTACGTGTTCTATAAATAGGTAAACAGACTCGAGACGAACCCTTAAACGGTGCTTTATTGTTCACTAGAGGCAATATTAAGTAAGTGTTATATGAAAGACTGTAATGCGCGTATTATCTGGACGTTGTTATGCGAATAAGGAACCAACAGACTAAGTAATTTATTTTTAAATAATCGTACCAAGCAGATGGAAAAGTTCAAAAATTTGTCCCAAGAAGAATACTTGTTAAGATAATTTTCTTGTATTACAGTTTTCGAGCCGTTTGGGCTAGCCAATGATTCACAAGCCAAGCCGGGCTGCCTCATAATGGGAATCCCGACGTAGTACGTCATAGAGACCTGTTCCAACTGCGCTTTTACCCCATGAGATCGGCCTACGAGACTCAAGTCACGTCCGAAGCATGATGTAATGTCTATTTTTAGTCCCATAAAATGCTGTGATTCCCCAACTGTTTTGCCGAGTATATAAACCCTGAATTGACAGATATGGGTCAGTTCGCTGCTGGTCGTGCAAGAGGAAGGTGTTATGCTTGTGGAGAGAGACTGGTGAAGACGTCTTGGTGACGTCAGAGTCTACTGTGAGGCTGCAAGCACATACCTTCGGAGCAGTGTTGGGCGAAACAAGAGGACTGCTGCTGCGGTTCGACGGATAGCAAGAAGGTGCGCGACGGGAGTAGAACCGTATACCTCTAGAGTGAAGACAGTGGTGCAATAGGGGTGCTGCGCTGCACATGGTGAGCCATCACCACTTCGGACTGATAAGGCTATACATTGTCACTATTTGGGAGACTGTTGATTGGATATATGACTGAACTTTTATTGTCATTTGTAGTCTTTAATTAATTGATGGTAAACATTTTTGTGCTTTATTTCTCAAAGTTAATTAACGTTTCTGTGGCAAAGTAGTAATTGTGTGCATAATTAAGAGTGTTGTGGAAGTTATAGTGGATTGCTGTTTTGTGTACGTTTGTAAGCTTTATGAGCTAGTAAATCAATAACTTAATTCAACTATTTTATTTCTAATTGTAAGAACTCTATCCCAAAGAGCTGAGAGAATTGCCCATATATAAGGTTTTGCTAAGCTTGTAACAACATATTATTGAAAAACCGCTTGACATAAATAATAATGGAATCTTTCATTAATTTTTCATGCAGAATCATTGCAAGGGAATTATAGGTTCATTATAAAGAATGATTACAAGTTCGATATAAGATGAACATATAACATTATTATGATCTCCAAAATTAATCACAAAAATATCTTCCTATGCCTCAACATTACCACATTTACGCAAATATATATAAAACAGAAGTTATTGCAGAAAATCTATAAATTAAATTTCGCGTCTATCTCTCACCATAAATCGTAATATCTGAAGAAATATAATAGCCCAGAAAAAGTAATTTATACACGTTTTAGATACAGCAAACTTTGACCTGGAAGATTTAACTGTGAGAGTGTTCCTCTTGTATAACTACTTCCGACTATACTACCGCCATTATTTTTCTATGCCATTTCCATTTACTTTGAAGCTGACGGCCTCAGGACGCATAACTACTGCTAATGAGGATAAGACAGTGATGGTTCGCCACGGGCTTCCGCAGGCCTGGTGGTGAATGGACAAATAATACCCAGACCTGAATCCAGGAAGGTTACGTTACATTCCACTTCTCCGTCCGGGAGTCGAACCCGGGACCCTTGGCAGAAATGCCAAGAGCTCATGGAAACTAAGCCAAGCCGTCCGACTTTGCCTTTATGAACGGCGTATTGCATTTTGGGATGTGTTTTGTGTTCTATATAACTATAGCTGTGACACTATGTAATTATTTATCGGAATTTGTAGCAATAAGTCAACAAAATATTCTCAATTCATGTTTTACGAATCAGGTTCGCATTTTTATAGAAAGTCAGTTATTCCGGAAAATACGATTTTAGCATTATTTATGTGTCCTCCAAACATACTTTTATTACACTTGTTGTATTTAAAAATAACAGGAGCATTGTTTTAAGTGTGTTTTCGTATCATACCGTCGGCTTAATGCTACAGCTAGGTAACGAGGTAGCTGGAGATATCCGACTACATCACTGAAAATTACTTTCGTCATACAAATAGTTATTTTTTGAAATGCAAATTTGTGTTGCATCAATACTCCTAATTAACACATTTGTAAATGTATACGTATCAAAAGGCACAATAATAAGGGTATTGTAGACATCTGCAGATAACTTAATATTGTTAAATTTAAGTTACCCAGTTCTTGCATTAAGCTGACGATATATAAAAATACTAAGACGTAGTTAAAAGTGTGAAGTAAATGAATAAATGCTTAAAAGAAGCTGTTGGAATTTATAGTTTTTGAGAGGTAACTAGGTAATGATATTTGCCAACTTTATAAGCTAAAATTTACCCAGAATAATGCATTTGTTAAGCGCGATCCCTTGTGTCGCAATTAAAAGTATGCGAATTCAGTGTCAGAGATTTTAATTCAGAAATACGATAATCGAAAATTTTTTTGCTCGGTAGTAATTGGTCACGTGACTGATCTACTCAGTCGTTGGATTTTAACGCTTTTTTCTGAGTTAAAGTAAACTCGGAGAGTAGTAAGCTGGCGCGCCTATTTAAAAATACAGCAAAATCTGCAGAAGCGGTATATCACAGTCGCCGATCTAGCGGACCTGTATTTTAAGACAGATTTGAAGATTGCAGAATATATTTTGTATTGGTACAGTATGCGCATATTGTATTAGAATTGTATACTGGTAATATATACTGAACAAAATTACTAAAGTTAACACCCAAAAATTTCCATTCTAATTAGGGGTTACAGAGTGAAAGTTCTCGGACACACAACTGTTGTTTTTATTTAATCGAGAGTTAACCACATACGAGTAAATTGGAAATGTAAAAAAATGTATGTTTAGAAGGCGCAGTAATTAGTCACTATACAATTTGTTCCATACCCGAATTACATTTTCTGGCGATATTTTAATTTGATATACTCCTCCAGTCTTCTTGTCCAACAAAATTACTGTACTTTGACAATGTCTTTTTCGTGAACATGCATCACACGCAGGAGCCTGTGTGTTTACTTTTTACGAGCACTTCCCTGTGTTTAGTGTTCTGGCGGCTATCTACCTTGCTTCCGAGCAGGGTAGACCTAAGTAGATCCGCCCAAGTGGTCGAGTTGAATATTTAGAGACCTTGCCGGCCGGTAGACTTTAATCGAATGAGGCTTTTGCCTGAGTTTAGAGTATTGTTTACTCTATAAAGTTGATCGAGTAAGGTTTTCGTAAGCAACTATTGTGTCCACCACACACTATCACCTCCTTCAGTTTTCTTCCTGTCCTTTAACCTAATATTCTCCTCCTAGATCTCGACGTCAACCTCCCTCACTCGTCGCCACCGACGTCACAACTTTCTCCACTCGCGTATTCATCGATCCCTCGGAACTCGCTGAACTCGGGATTACAACCACTTTAAGATCTTCCAAGACCGGGGAATACAGCTCTCGTGTAGTTACGTACATATAACCATTTAGTGAATTTATGACGTTACCTTCCTTTTTTGAGCTACAACGGTGACTGCCAAACAAACCACAAAGTAGCACCAACATGTAACCAAGAACTGAATTGAAATACAATAAATAATTCAAGAGAAATCTCAATTATTTTCATAACAAGAAAATATAGGAATTATCAATAGTAAATTAAAGAGAGACAATTTTTAAAATTTCCACATAATTTGGACCAATATCTCGTATTTTTTTATTTGCGCAGGGCCCTAAACATACGAATTACATTCAGCAATCAAAATACAAATCATTCATAATCCACAACAATTATGCAGATTACAATTTAATAAATATGCCATAATGGCATCTATATTTTTCTCTCAGCGAAATACAAGAATTCCTTTATAATTAACGCTGGAAACCAACACGTCTCTAAAGAAAAATGCCCAGAAAATATGTATATTACCAAACATCATAAAGCCAAAATGGCCCCTACCCCGAGAACATTTATAAATCATTTACCGTCTCCAAATCTTGAAAATTCTTTACTTTAAATCTTCGAAGGAGCTAGTATTGCCAAATAACAATCTACTAATATTTTCCTTTACACAGCCCATACGGCTTCACAAATATCAACACCATTAAATTTGAATACTAGTGCCTATCACATATTTCATTACCAGGCTCTATAAAACCGTTAATATAGCTTCTCACATTATTTAAACAAACATTAATTTCCAGTAATAATACCTTGACATGACTGTTTTTTTCCCTATTTTAAAATAACCCTGATCACGGCCGTAGAAGAACAGGTCTGGACACTCGCTTGGAAACTTGACCCTCTTGTATTTTGGCTGCAGTTCAACAAGTTCATGATAATGCTGTGCGTCTTTGGTGCTGCAATTGGGGCAGTTGGGCTCAAACTCTGCCCACTTCCCTTCCACTTTTTGCAGTGTTTACATTATAAAGATAAACAGTTTATCAAAACGTATTTTTTTATCAATTTATGAAATACTTCCTTCGCTCACAATTCTAAACCATGGCTCCAGCAATCTTTATTTGCTTTATAATGCAAACACGGCAAAAATGTGGGCGGAGTTAGAGCCCGACCGTTCTGATTGCAGCGCCATAGACGCACAACACTCTAGGTAACTTGGTGAACTACAGCCAAAAAACAAGGAGGTCAAGTTTCCAGGTGAGTGTCCAGACATGTTCTTCTACGGCCGTGACGCTGACATAAAGATTGAAATAACCCGATTAACCAGGTAAACCTAGTCGGGTATAAATTCACCTTGTTTACTCCAGAGATTATTTAACTTAGATGTTTTTAAAAGCTGCTTGCCATCTCTGACTCATAACCACCCGACTACAATATTGATATATTTATATGAAACATGCCCCCCTCCTCAGTCCAGTCAGCAACAGCACAAGCAGAGCCGGAAGACGGGGTGGCGTAAATCGTAAACTGGCGAAAATACTGCCTTCTATACTGTTTCCTTGTGGTCTTTCCGACGTCATGGGAAGGAGGGGGTTGGAGGTTTGTGCGCATCAGGTGCGTGGAAGAGTCAACAGCCGACCGCAGTCAGTTGCTGCCAATAACTAGCCAATCCCGGCGCAGTACACGAATCAGCCGGTACAAACGTCTTCACCACGACTCACCCTAGGCCAAGTTCGGGCGACCCGAGAGAAAGGTCGTTTCTGCGTCGTTCTTCCACGCTTCATTGGCTATATTTAGAGATGATGGTAAACCGCGAAAATTTGTTGTGCCAACATACACTTGGAAACGCAGTAATTTTTCACCACATGTAAGATGGGGCGATACACGTCGGACATAACGTAGCTGTCTGTAGACCAGTTACAGACATCACATATTACAATAGTGGGATTCTTATTGGCTCAGTCAAATAGGGTAACAGCTCCATGAACAGGAAAATGCCAGTGAGATTTTGTTAAGCTGAACGTACATTGAAACCCATCTAACAGTCACGTTTTCCCATCAGCTTTAGTTATTGTAGATGGGCGGATATGCTATTTAAATGTGGAAAGCTGACCTCTTACATGCAACTTAGGTGCTGAAAGACAAACTATCAGACAAAACATAGGGAGTGCCCGCTAAGGTCCTACACTGGGTACTCTAATGACATTCTGAACGCTACCTACAACACAATGGAATATAAATAAATACATATATACAATTGGATGTTTGTTTGTGACTCTTTACGTAGCAGTTATACGTAATATATAGTAGTTTACACATTTTACATTTTATCTTGTGTTATGTTTTACTTAAATTTTGTTTGCGCTCTGTTTAATTGTATGTGATGACGCCATATGCTAAATATATAATAAATACTTCATAAGCCGGCGTCATCCTAGTCGATGCAACAAGGGAATATTCCTGCACAACATACATCCTCTATGACAGGTCAAAGTGTTGGTTACTTTAAGTGCCCGGGAGCAGGCCTGGTGAGTCCGTTAAGAGTTAGACAGGTCCCGACTCAAACCAAGAGGTGTCTGAGCTGAGGATCTCAGTCGGGGGTCATAATGATGAGCGAGATCCTGGGATGGGAATGGGTGTCCCTGGGCTCTCTCGCTAGTCCATGTTACTCCTATGGTAGATGATCGGAGACACAGTTCAGAGTTCCGACAAGGGGTTCGGTGGTTCCAACTGTCTGTTAGCTGAAGTCCACTGCGTTGTAGGTCGTGATCTCTCCCTGCGCCAGTAGGGGCTGGGCGCCAGCAAGGCCTGATGGCTAAGATGCACCGTTACCAAACAAAACGTCAGTGTGTATAACGCACAAGATTAGGTTCCATACCCACATCTAGGTACATAAATTATGTATTCAAACGTGCCAGCTTTACACCACTGTCATCCGTCTCGAAGCCTTCTATGAAATCATCGTGTGACGAGACAACTCTTCATTCACAGTGCAAAATAGACTTTTTGGCAATGGCTATCTGTGATGTATAACTGTATCACCATTATGTTAAGTCAGTTAGTTATTAGGAATAAGCGTTTAGACTATTACAAGTTAAGTGCTGAAAGAACTGCAGCGAGGATAGAAATGTAGCGTAAATTAAACTTAAACTCCACACGCGCGTTCCTCACGAAAAAGTATTACGAAAACATGTTTAGCAATTTTCACCTGAGCGCAATATTAAGGGAGTAATGGGCCTCTGTAGATCGAGTTTTAAAACACAATTTTCTCAAATTATCGGAAACTAATTGACATTAAAATACAATATTTTCAGCATCGCTTAATGCTATTGGGATCTGCAAACCAACAGCAAATGCTGGTTGAGTCCTTTATCCCTTATGAAAATAGCAGGGGTGGTTACCATCTATTTGCATACAACTTTTTAACTGTCAGGATTTTCGGACATCTGAAGATAGTTTATTGAGTAATGTTACCTGTTCAACAAACAAGGTCCATATGTTGCACAGTCTAGGACACATCGTTTTCTTTCAAATCACAAATGAAGCTACAGAGATAAGAGTTCCTGCAACAAATAATCAATTATGATATCTTGAGTTAGAAGCATGTAGGTAACATTGAATGTGCGCCATCGAGAATTCAAGGAACACAACAAAATACACATGAACGCACTGTTGCATATGATGTATGCTGTGTATCTTAGATGCAAAACACAGGTCTAAGAAACATTCTTAAATGACGATGTGCAAAAAAAGGGTGGGTTTGGATGGAAACCCATCCCATGAAACGTGATAGGTACAAACCCCACTGAAACCTTTAAAACGCAAATACCCAAATGTTACAGTATATTTTATTCCACAAAATGTAATGTACTGTACAAGTTAACCAAAGCCAGCTTGTGTTTTGATCAAGGCACCGTATTTGAGAAAGAAAATTGAATGTGTTTTCTGTTCAAAATAGTTCTGATTCTGTAGATACCAACAAGTATCATTTAGTATCAAAGAGTATTAACTGTAGTGCGAAAACTTAAGGCATTAGTTTTTGTTTGGCATGTATAGCACAATTTCCGATCCGCAAAGAAATACGTAACTAAATTATTCACTTTGTTATTTAATTTTTGAACCATGTGAAACGGTTCGTGGTCAACCAGGCATTTTTAGACGTGTTCAGAGATCCATGATGAGCACGGCCGTAGAAGAACAGGTCTAGACACTCGCCTGGATATTTGACCCCCTTGTTGTTTGGCTGTAGTTCACCAAGTTACCGAGAATATTGTGTTTTGTTGGCGCTAATGTTACGGCGGTCGGCTCAAACTCCGCCCACTTCCTTTCCGCTAAGATAAACAATTTATCAAAACGAATTTTTTTATCTATTTATGAAATACTTTCTTCGCTCACAAATTTAAGAAAAGGCTCCAGCAATTATTTACTTTATAAATTCAACAATGGAAAAAAGTGGACGGAGTTTGAGTCCGACCGCCCGGAAAACAGCGCCAAAAAGTACGACATTCTCGGTAACTTGACGAACTACAGCCAAACAACAAGGGGGTCAAGCAAAATACATTGTTAGATAGGCGAGTGTCCAGACCTGTTCTTCTACGACCGTGATGATGAGACATGTTCGTTTATATGAAGATGCACGATGTGGTAATTTTGAACACTTCGTGTAATGTTTACCTATATCACTTATCAGTATTCTATCAAACATTTCGACTTTGCCACGTGTCACAGAATGGCCAATGAATAAGCGCGTAACCGTATTGATATAATGTCTTGCATTAGGTGCTAACCTTTTCGAGCAACCCCTGTGACAGCACGGCAAGAAAAATGAAGTCTTGTACGGTAATTTTTATGTGCTTCTTATAGCTATAGCATTAAGTAGTGTTGCAAGTATTGTATTTTTATGTCAATTAGTTTCCGATATTTTGGAAAAATACAGTCTTAAAATTCGATGTTCAGAGGCCCATTACTCCCTTAATATTACGTAATGCATTTAGTGTGAAAAGTGCATAACATGCGTTTTCGTCATAGTTTTTCGTGAGGAACACGCATGCGGAGTTTGTACCGATATTTAAGAAACATCATGTGTGTATGTACATATACGTATATATGTATGTATATGTACATACACATACGACATGAACGAATATATACCCCTGGGTTATTAGAATTTACAGAGATTAATATGCATACGTAACAAAATTAGAATTCAATTAACTTGCGCTTGTTTGTGTTTTTAACTTTCATATAAACGATACAAGTGGTTAAATTAAATTATCACTATTTCATTTTTATGTATCTTGATTTAAATTTCAGAACCGAGAGAGAGACTTTATGATGGATTTCGCAAAATATTTCCAATATATGTTAAGATTTGTTTATTATTTCGGTTTAAAATATTACTTGAAGAATGCTCATTTAAAGTTTGTTAATTAAAACAGAATATTGCTCTAAACTTGAAACCAGTCTCTATTGGTCTTTGATGTCCGGGGAGTTTAAGGCAATTTACTTCCAACCTGTCCCAATTTTCATTTGAAGAAACTGTTACCGTTTCATCTCTCTCTATTACATTTACGCTGTAATATTCTTATAGCCCTATGTATTAAACGCTTGGAATATTTCCTCATACAAAGTGTTAATCATGCAGTCCTAAATTTACAGCGGCAGTTGCAGAACGTTAATATCAACATGATATAATATGTATCGTCGCACTCATATACAATGTTTCCCCAGCCAAATTTTGTTTATAATAAAGAAACCATTGATTGCATACATTCTTCCTGCGAGGTCCTATAGTTCAAGGGGCCGCTGTGGTCGTATGCAGCTCAGTTGGTTGTGCGTCCGACTTTGGTGTGGAGGGTTATGGGTTCGATTCCCACGTCCGGCTGAGCGTCAATTTGTGCTCGTCTACACTAGTCTCCAAAACTTGCGTGAATACATTTGTCTCTCAACTTTAATCGCGGTTTCTCAAATTAGTCTAATTAAAGTGGTTGAGGCGGACGTTTGCCATAATTGCGAGGCGAAAACATTTCAAAATAAAAAAAAAATAAAAATTAAGAAATAAATAACATTGTCAGACCATTCGCCTCCTACCTAGGCGATACGGGATCGATTCACTGGCTGGGGAAGGGGGTGGAGGGTAAATCCAGGACTTTCGCACGTGAGATTCGAGCCAGACGATGCCGCTCGTCGGCGGGTTTTCTCGGGGATCTCCCGTTCCACCCATTCTTTCATTCCGGCCCTTCTCCATACTCACATCATGTTACCTCTCACTAGTGCTGAAGACAAAGATGTTACACGCTGACCAAATCAATAGTTAATTTTTTTTTAGAATCTTGGGAAATATATGTGTTTTTATGCGTTATTTAAGCTGTCACAGGAACCTAAATTGTAACACATACGCTTACCTTATGTATTTAGGATACAATAGATAAGAGGCGAGATAAAGACGACCAGTTAATTTTCAGAAGCAAGTCTTTGGTAATACTCTAGTCATCGTACTTGTATAGTAACTTAAAACATTGACGGCGAATCGCATCAAAGATGGATACATGTATAGTTCATCTGATTTCTTTACTGATATGATGGAATCATTAAGCATTTATTATAGCAAGTTGCCAATAAATTCAGATTTCAATTATATACAAAATGTTTTGTTTCACTTTTAAATCGCATTTTCGAAAAAGTTTGATTTCACCACATGGCTTTCCGCTAACTCAACGTGTAATGTGAATAATTTTTATATGCTTGTAACCAACATTTGTCAGTTATGTATATTCGCTCCCAGATCTTTGTTTTCATCAAGATGAAGCTTCGTAAAATCAGTGCATTTCAGTAAGTTATAATATCACGTAAAACATATACGTTACTGAAGTACGTATAAGGTTACAATTCATTGTTTACGCAGTACTGTTTGTAGTGAAATACTGTAATTTTTTTTTGTTTTAGTTGATATTATGTCTTTGTAAAATTCCCTAAAATAATTCTTGAACAAATACATTGCCTGTAATGAGTTAAGCAAGTAAATCAGTTCGGAATGAAACCGCATGAGTGTGATAATGAATAAGTGTGTGTATATATAATTTTCATGAGTGCTAACATATCCAAGAAAAACACTTCCGTAATAGGAATTAAAACTTATTTAATCATGAGGTTAGTAGAGTGTGAGCTCCAAAGCGCCCTGGTAAAAAAATTCTTTGACGCGTGTGTGTTTTTTTTTTTTGAGCTTTGGATGGGTTTAAAGCTTTTTTATGACACAAATCCCTTCTTCTCACTTGGTGACTTTCCCACGAAGCTTTGTTCAAACGCACTTTGCTAAACTGCATGGCGGGATTGGGGCGCTGCGCGAAACGGAAAGAGGGGGAATAACTTTGAACATATTTGATTCCTACAAAATCAATAATAATTATTTTTATAGTTATCTTTCGTTACAAAACTTTTTTTCTTTGCTTATTCGAATACTGTCCGATGGTATGTAATAATGACATTCATTTCAGCTAGTAGGGGAATGTTCGATCTGATTCGTTATCAGTTTGTTTAAGATTTGTGTCGGCTTATAAACATGTGGGTTGTATAGAAACAACTTCTTTACAAAGAATAAAAGGAATTATTAAAAAAGTGTGTTGTACAAGATCTACGAAACGGGAAATGCAAGGCAGACAATTTTTTATATACTTCTGTCATACGATACAATAAATATAATCGACTCGTAAACTACTGTTTATTTTTATTTAAAAAAACTAGGCCGATCGTGATGGATTAGGTTTAGTGCCTCCTTTTTACAGCAATGTCTTATTAAAATCTATAGCACTAGTGTATAGCAATTTCTCATTTATTTCACTGACCTTTGGAAAAGTTGTGTGCAACGGAGTGCATGACTGTTTACAGACACATGCATCGCAATGGAATATGTTCAAA
Organism: Medauroidea extradentata; assembly: GCA_003012365.1. NCBI lineage: Eukaryota > Metazoa > Arthropoda > Insecta > Phasmatodea > Phasmatidae > Medauroidea > Medauroidea extradentata. The sequence goes on from PNEQ01041536.1 coordinate 13,276, forward strand.
AACTACATCTAACCAGTTAATATTACTGTTTTATTTTTAAGCGAATCTTTGCCTTTTTTCTTAAATTATTCGGCTGCAGTAAATGTGCGCAGGTTGGAATTGTCTCCACTAACCAACACCGAGCGCAACATTGTCCTATTAAAAATTCAAATTCCCTCAAGCTCGCAGGCTTGGATAAAAAGTGTGTGTGTTAGTGACTGAATGTAAGGAAGGGGAAAGGCAGGCAACGGCTTAAGGTTCGCTCGAGGCACGTCCTTTATATTCAGGAACCAAGAGACCCCCAGGGATATCCTAGATATTGTTTGGGCAGGTAGCATGCTCCAAGCGGGACACACACACACACACACACACACACACACCAATCCACCCCTAACTCTAAACTCGTCCCTCCGCCATACGAGAATAATTTTCCGGAGGAGCGGTGGAGTGAATAATTAAATTCCGGCATGACTCCGGGTTTTCCAGCCCGCTTCCCTCTGGAACATGGAGTATCTTCTGCGCTGCACCGCCTACCTTCTGGAACATTCTGGACGCGCCTTGCCCCTTACCACCACTCCACCACCCTTCTCCTCTTACTACACGTCGTTTTACACTATCAAAAAATACTTCTCCCTCTCCTCCCATCCTACCCTGTCCCTGTTTCCACGGCGCCTATTTTCAACCCCTCTCTTCGCCCGCATGTCGGAGCGCCCACCGCCAATCGCCGATTTCTCCCGCGTTGCAAATTTCAATAGAAATGTAACGGGTCTAGGGGCGGAAATAGCGTGCGAGGCGCGGTTGCGTCATTTCTGCGAGCTACTTGTCATGAATAATTTAAATTATGAAAATGCGTGCAGCTGAAACTTTTCTGACAGCCAGTTTTTCTTTCAGCAGTACATCTTGCTGTAGAAATTATGCTTCGTCGTCCATGTTAAAGAACACTAAACAACGACAGAATATAGAGCAACTGCAGAATGCAAGGAAGGGTGTAACGGAAGATCCTACTAAGTTTCCATACTGTTAAAAACAGTAGGTAGGCCAAACATCGCAGGGAATCGAACTCGAGCCGCCGTACTGAAAAATGAGATAAATACTCTTGTGTGAACGTTCGAAGAAATACTAATCTTGACGCGTAAAACTGAGCACGGCTGTTCTGATGAAGTGTTTACTGATATTATGAAAAATTCTCTCAACCATTGAAAACTAATAATTTAGAAATATGTTAACAACGACATTGATACCGGCTTAGTGTACAACTATTTAATAAATATATAATGTGTATAGCGTTCTCACTTGAAATATATTAAATCAAGCTGTCTCACGTACACAAAATGAACATGAATAATTTTCTGACAGGCCCTATAGATATTGCCGATAAAATTTTTTATAAGTAAGAAAAATTACAAATGTTTTGCCGTTAAAACTGTGCTAGTACGTTCCAATTTTGTAGAAACTTATTAGGCCTGTGTCTTGAAACATTTTCAAACGGAGATTTATTTTAGTTCCAATGTTTGTACTAGAAATTAAAATCAGTTCCCAGCAGATTCATCCCTTGTGGCTGTAATCCTTCAATAATGAAATACATGTACATACTGCGCTATATCCACCTTCTAACGAGATGCGAAACACTGGGATATATTGTGTATGCCCAGGCACATTCGGCAAGGTCAACAGGACATGTTGAGTATTTGGCAGTGCATAGTTAATAAAATAGTGTGGTGTGGAAAGTTACGTTTTTTTTTTCTGGAAAAATAACGTTGCCTTTAAAAGGCGAACCATGCGAAATTAAATTTTTTTACGTGCCGTCAGTTGGGGTGAAGTTAACCAATGGAGTAGAGTTGACTGAAAAAATATGACGTGTCTATTAAATAGTAATTTACATAATTTACGGAACAGCGAATGACTAATCATCTATTATGATATTATAATTTCGATTCAGAATATTAACAAAACCTCGTGTTAAACATTTTAAAATCGTGCGGTAACCTTCATCCCAGTGGTCAACATCACCCCTATTAACTGTACATAGCATAATTTTTTTTTTGAAGAACCGATGAAAAATATTCCTGAAAAATTGTAGCCGTGAGTCAATTGAGAAGAAAATAATTTTATGAAGCTTCTCTAACAGACGAGACACTCTTTCGTAAAATGACAGAACTCTTTATTTGGTAAAATATGTTTAATCGCGCTGTAGCTGATAGTTAAGAGTACTGTCCTTAGAAAAGAAAAAAAGAATAAGGGAGGGTATAACTTGACACAGGGACTCAAAATCATTTACTATTATTTACATCTAATTAAGTTAAAAAACTTACAAATTTGTTGACGTATTTAATGTTTTTTACGTAATTTAATATTGTCGTAATGAAATTTATTTAATTTCAAAGTAATAAAAAATAACAATTTTTAAGGGCAACACAACATTCACCGTATTGATAATCCAGTACACATTACTGAAAATCTGTAAGAATCAGTTTGTGTAAAAGAGAAAATAATTTATATATCTTTGAAGTTTAACGAAAATTACCCAGTAACCATGAAACGAGTTGAAATCTCTGGGAAAACATTTATATGAAATTCTCAGTACTCGTCTATTTGTGTATTCTGAATACGCAAACACATCTGGCCGTTGAAGCACGCCTTTCCTCACAAATATTGACTCAGGTTATTCGAAGAACAAAACACTTTTTAAATCAAACCCATCAGTATTCTAAAACAACCTCTCAAAATTTATTCCTCGTTAAACATACGTATTCTGAACTGTATAGGTACTGGAATGTTTGTTTTGAAATAAGACTATAGGTGGTTGTAAATAACGAAAATATTTCGAGCTCGCATATGTTTCAAAATGCTCTGAATCATGACCAGGCATTATATGATATATTTGTCTGAAGACGTTTTTTTCCAGTCACCAGGTACGTTTTACCTGGAAAAAGTTTCGAAGTTAGTGATCTTTAAATATGTTGAATCTGGGTAGTCTCTGGTGTAGATTATAAGTTAAACTTTTGTAAATGTTGAAAAACGTTCCGTGTAAAATTATTAGTTTTTAATGTTAAAAAGGATATCGTTTGCAAAAAAAAAAAAATGGAAAAAGTATGTAGCCTACAAAAATCGTTAAGTTCGCCGGAAATTACTTATGCAAAGATTTCAACCGCTGAAAAGTATTTTTGCGGAATAAAGTGAATGTCCATATTAATTGAGTGCTTTAAAAGAAAGATATATTACGGAACTGTACATTAAATGTTTACGAATAAATAAAAACTCAGTAGTAGAGAAGTTACGGTGGTATAGTGGTCGACCCCCCGTGGCTCAGTTGGTGGAGCGGCAGGGGGTGCGGGGAGTTCTGGGTTCGATTCCCAGATCTGGCTGGGTGTAAATTTGTGTTTGTCCATTTGGGTCTCAAAAATTGTCACGTTACGAATTGTCTCACGAAATGTACTGGGGTCCCTCAAATTAAGTCACATTAAAGGGGGGAATGTTTGGTGCAGTGATGATGCGGAAGCTTCTGCATCGCCACTGTACCAAACTTTTAATTAAAAAAAAAAAAGTGGTAAAGTGCTTAAATTTTAAGTGTGGGGAAAGTGGTTTGAAGCTTAGCACATCACATATATATATATATTTTTTTTTTTTTTTTCAAAATTTTTTTTCATACGTCCTTTATTCAAAAGTTATTTGATAAATAAGTTCAATGTTATTTATGATGTACAATGAACATTTAAAATAATTTTTTTCCTTATTGAAAGTACAGTTGCAAACATATACTTTGTATTTTATTACAAGGACAACCATTGTAGTTTAACAAGGAATATCTTTGGCAACTGGGTTTCCAAGGATTTTCTTTGTAAAAGTACAGACATTTTTTTACAGTGTAGCTCTAGATGAGACTCAATGACTAATAAAAAATTATGTTTATGTCTTAAGTTAAATGGCAATATTTTGGCCTGCAGAAATAATTACGTACATATATACTTAAACACAGCATTCTCTTACTTCTTGTAGCACAACCTTCACTTACTATAAGTGAGACAAAGAAACAAATACCGACATATGGACCTACATGAATATTATACGTGTTTGCATTCTGGACATAAGGAACCCGTGCTTACACTGTTATTATCTAAAAATAGAATAGCTTTTCTTCCTGGCGCCAGAATCAAGGAATATTATTTTACAAGAGCTAAATGTTTTACGTGACGACTATAAGGCAGAAATTTGATCATCTTGATATATTGTCTCACTGATATGAACTTAATGTATTATTTAAATGAAATATTTTGTCGTATTGGTAGTTTGATATACACATGTGTACAGTCAAAGTTAATTACACCATAAATGTTCCCGCGCTTGATTAACGGGGGTTCGCTGTTATTTTATCCACCCATTTGTATAGGCCTAGAGCCTTTCATTTGCAGACGCTATTCTCTAAATATTTACTGTAGTAATTTTTTTGTAGTGAAAAAATTTACTATAAAAATAAAGCAGATAAGACTCCTCGCAGACTGTGATTTTAAGAACTCATGAAATGTTCTTAATGGTTGTTTATCGGCAACACGGACTGATTAAATAACAAACTGGTTTCGATTGTTTTTTCAAATTTATAATTTGTGTCCCGTTTTTATATGGCTGGAAATAAAAAAGCGTTCTCATGAAACGAGAAATAAATCACTGACCCCACAGGTTTTTTTTGCATAGCCCGTATTGGTAATTGGAATTTACATTTTTAATAACTACCCAACAAAAAATATTTTATTGGATCTGGTACTGCAATACATCGTAAGCAAGCAAAAACTGGGCAAAATTAATGTTGTTAATCCCTTCAGTGGTTTTCATTTTTTATTTATTACGATAATATCACAAAAAATCTATGTTAGCTTTAATGGTTAATATAATGAAATAAATATATATCGGAAAACGGTGAATTCGAATCTGAGAAAAACACACAACAATAGTAACGAAAGAAGAATGTCATATGTGGACATATTGTATTAAAGAATACCAACAGTGAACATTCATGGCGATAAATCAGGGCCCCTACTAATGGATAATGGAGACAAAATTACATTTTCTATCTTTTGCGATTGTAGAATCCGTTTGTTTGTGATAAATGTGTATTGTAGGATTATAAAAAAAAGTTGCAATGCACCTATAACTGTTTTAAATAATGAATGTAGTTAAGTGTGATATAGCAATGACGATTCAAGAAATTTGCATCATTACTATATATGTTAATTTTAGTTTGTTAATATGCTCAAACTTTTATAGTCCTCGTTGGCATTCAGAGTGCATATTCATCAACCGAGTGGCAATTATTTTTTTGCAATTCTGTAGTGTTGCTTTATTGAAATTATTTTCTATCTAGACGTGATTCCGAATATTTGGTCAATCAATTATGACGTTAATCTCAAACGCACGAAAATAATCCTTACAGTTTTGAGATTCGTTAATTGCTTTATGTGAAGTATATGTTAATGTTGTTAATACAATGCAAATATATGTAATGTTCTCTTACATTGATTTTAACGTCCAAACAGTTTATAAGAACTTCCATATTAAATAAAAGCCACAACAACTGATGGTATAACAATAACGTTATTATTTGGTCTCCGAATCTTAAATAACTTCAAATATACTCAGCTCTTGATTCTTGTCATGAGATGACGAGCAGTAACAAGGAAACACAAACGTACCTACACTGTTGCAGCTGTACATTGGCGTACTGTACATTTGTCGAAAATAACCTATGGCATTATATGTATCAAAGTTGTCAAACTGAAGTGATTTTTTTTTCATATACGCCATTGATAGCGATTGTCACTAAGTGGCAGAGAACCCACACAGCGGCACAGACACATTCGCTAACAATAGGGCACATCCAAAATATAACTTCAATTTGTTAAACATCCCCACAGTAAAAATCATCCAAAGATCATTTAAAATTGTCTACAACAGACGCTACTTGTTTAGAAAGTTTATGTTTGAAAATATAACAATGTTGGCATACCAACTGTTGTTAAAATTTGTTAAACCGTTCGGCAAATATTTTTAAGCATTTTCACATACATTTCTGCCATCATGAAACTAATTGCCTAACTTATTTAGACACCTAGTTAATATTTAATTGTGTGCTGAAATGTACGGGCTGAATTCGGGCCTGAATAACTGCCGCACTTAGCAAGATAAGATGTGAAGATTCATACTGTTTCATGAAATCCGGTCAAACGAAATAATTGATTGTAAGAACTGTACATATTAGTAAAGACGATGCATGTGCTTGATCTTTCTTGCATATTACCTTTTGAAAGAATTGGTTGAATGAAAAGGTAATTTTTGGAACAAATATCCGTTGAAAAAAAACTATATGTACACCGTTTTTTGAACTGTGACATAAGAAATTATAGCAAATTCGCAAATATTTCACTGTTTAACTAATGTGAATAAGTTTTATAAATACAGTGATACATAATCTTAGTTATTACTTAAATCCTTCACGAAGTGCTATCTTGTAAAATGGCAAGCAAGAAAAGCTATATGTTGACAATTGCTTTAATCAGAGAGTGAACAATATCCGCATATAAAAACTTTAACAAAATTGATTGAATGAAGTAGTAAATAAAACAAGTTAATTGAAAATATATTCATGGCAGCCACTTTGAAATCTTGGGACGTTACCGAGTTTTATGTAGATATGATAAAAAGGTCGAATATGGAATATCAGAACGGACAATAAATAGATTGTTAAGAATAAAACTACCACCCCAGTCAACATGTGTCTTCATTATGATAATTCTAGAATACTGAGTCATAAGAGTCAATGATGCGTTTTAAAGGAATATTCCAAGTGGAATACTCGTTTCACAATCAGCAAACTTGCCTAACAACATATTATTTTAGTCAAACATTTCCGACTTGCAACAGCGAATGTAATTCCGAGTGAGAGTATTTTATTACAAGTATTTTACATCGAGCTTTTGAACATTGTTTGGAGATGTGGCGAACTTTCAAAGTGTGGTACACAGGAGTTCCCGAGGAAAACCGGCCTGCCAAAACTAGTTTTCTTAGTGTTTCCTACAAGTTAAAATTGAAAGCCACACTGCAAAAAATTGAACCCGGATTGCCACAGTGGCTGGCGAGAAGCTTGTTAACATTGTAACAGTGGCAAATATTGAACGCGAAGAATTTGACACCTGGGCTCCTCACGAACTGGAGCAGCTTCACATACAACATCGTAGGTGCCTCCATTAAACACTTTCATTTATAAATGCACCGAAAATTGTGTTCAAAACAAAGCCATTACTATCTGCTATTAGCGTATAACGTCGCAACCCAAGTTATAAAATTACGTAACGCACACTGAGTGACCTGATTTTAGAAATAACATTTTTAATGTACGCATATATTATGGACTACAGTTACTTTACACATTCCGTTAAAAATTTTTGTAAAAAAGTCGGAATTGTTTATAAAGTGTGTTCTGGGAATTCATTAGTGCGAAAGGAATAAATGTATAATCAGGGACTGGACTGTCAAACACTTACTGTATAGGAAGATATCATTGAATACTTCAAATAAGATCATGCCATTAAAAGAAAAGTATTAATTATATCTTTAGATATGAAAATTGCTCTTTATTTTTGAGCAACATTATTTGTTACTAGCTTAGTTACATTGATTTTCACGGAATATTTATATACTGACAGTGGTATGTATCGCAGTCTATCCTAAAAGCTAGAACAAGTAAATAATATTGGAAAATATAACGACAGTTTGCAATTATACAACAACAGAACAATATAATATGTCTTACAATCTGCGTAACATAAAGGGATATTTTATTATTAAAAATAGGACAGTTTTCGGGGTAGTAGACGAAATCTACAAAACCTGCTATGTATAACTGGGGAATACTTCCAATGTTATTCATTCGCATTCCAATATATTAGCAGAATTAATTCATAAGTAAATATAATTTTTAAGAAATTATTATACACAGAGAATTTTAAAAATGCATTGCATCTTCTGTTGTAATCATTTCTGGTATTGGTAGCATGTTAAACATCATGTACTTTGTCTTGATTCTTGGTCGACATTAAGAAAATAGTTATTTAGAACCTCTAAAATTTCTTCCCTCTTATTCCTTACTATAGCTAGACAGTAAATGAAGCTTTCGATTTAACTTTCCCAACGAATTTTCGCACAACGGAGAAGATAGAGTTACTCTTCCCCACGTTACTTGTAGCCAAACTTAGATGAGCAAGACAAAAAAACTTACACATTTTACTAACACGTCCACATAATGGAGAACAGATTATCAATGTTATTTTAATGAAGAAAGTTTAATTACTGTTTTGAAAGTCCTTTTAACTAAATTGCCTGAAGGGATTTCAAGACGTCTTTTCATTTCTTAGGCACATAGCTGAATTTTCCTGAGGTTTATTTAAACTGAAATTGGAAATTCCGTGAATATATGACACACACACACACACTCATATATATATATATACACACATATATATATACACATATATAGGTCTGTGTGTGGGAGGGTCGGATTCCACTATACTTCCATTGTAAATTAATTTGCAACAAAACTGAAACTTAAATATGATATTTGAATAATTTTCGCTGTGGCAGAAACAATATGTGTGAACATACCCTTTGTGGATCGCAGGATTATTTCGGAGTGTCGGGGAGAATATTTTAAAAACTTTGCTTCCGATTATTGACAGAAAATGTTGACATTTTTAAAAAATTATATTAATTTCGTTTAATGGCTTACTATGATGCTTAAAATATAGTCGACATGATAGATTGTCACTCCCTGCTCTCCGCTAGGAATATAAGAAACAAAGGTTAAAAAACTTTATATTTCGTCTGTACTACAAATAGCATTCTCAAAATAAAAGCGAGGAAAATGTTTGCCCAATGTTTATTTAGGGCTTTTTTTGTGCTACAGTTACGTAAAATTTTTCTTGATTTTTATTCTAAGTGTTTATTCGTGTCGAATTAGGAATGAGTTAGCATTTATTGGAAAGTACTAGAATACTTATAACATGCAGATGTAACGTGTTATCAGTTGTGTTATAACTGGTCATTTATTGCAGTCGTAGAATTTTTCTTTTAAGTGCCGAAAAATATTTCTGGAACAAAAAACATTTTCAGGGTAGGATGCATACACATATACCAAAACAGAACACATACTTTTTTTTTCTAAATGGGGACAGCATATCTCTAGACGATGCGAAATGTCTTTAAGGTTGCAATAACCAGTATTGTAACAAAAATTCTACAAAAACATCCCCTAGCTGGGTAGTATCGTCTACCTGACTGCGATAATGTACTATGTGTATCTATGTCAATACGTCATATACATGTATGCGAACTGATAATGCATTTTACAACCAATTGTTACATGTTATGAAAACGGGACTTTTTTATCTCTTTTAAAATATTATTCCGGACCAGAGGACAGATACTAAAAGAAGAAAGATTCCTTAACATTAGTGAATTCTGGCCACCGTTTATCTATGAAGAATCTCACATTATTATTATTATTATTATTATTTTCGTGAAACAAGCAACGCGTCGTCCTAGAAATAGTAATGACAATTCACTTTCTAGTGCCACGGAAATACTCTGGGTTCTTACACCAGGTGCGTGAACTTGCATGCGTACGGTCATCAGTTCTGACACTGCAAGCTGTCTGTTTTTTTAATAGGATCACGGAAAGCTATACATCTACACATCAACCGGCACCAATTTCTTTATTGACATCACGATATCGCAAGATCGCATACCGAAGCCACATTTCACGAGGCTCACATAAGTACAGACATGTTATCCTGGCCTACAAGCTCACCAGAACTTCCTCCAGTACAGATCGCAATGAACAAGTTGGGACGAAGTCGCGCCACCACCCGTCACTTACAATAACCCTTGCCGAACTTCGTGCTGTGTTGTACGAGGAATGTATGAATCATTAACATCTGCATGACTTCGCTAAACATTGTTAACTTAATGCAGAGGCAGGTGTAGGCAGTTATTGATAAAGTGAGCACTAAAACAAGCCATGCTTACTTTATATTTTAATAAATTTTGTATCGTTACGCTGCACGTAAACATTAACATTTTCACATGATTTTTTGTCACAGAATAAATAAGTGGTACCGGAAGCAACGACATATATATATATATATATATATATATATATATATATATATATATATATATATATATATATATATATATATATATATATATATCATAGACCTAGCGTGAAACTCAAAAGTTGAGGTCAGAATGACTCCGCGTCGCAATCAGCTGATAGTGGCCCGTTTTTGTAAACAGTGCCATAAGAATACATACGAGCTGCGATTGAAAAGGTTTATAAAATGTGTTGCCTACGTCGGTAATTTGTTATAAGATAAAGAAGCATCATTTGCCCTTCACAGGTAAGATAATTTAACAGGTTCACTGAAGATATTTTATTGTTCTGCTTGTATTTTAAAATAATTAGTTATGTTTACATACATGTTGCAAGGTAGCACTGTTGGATGATTTGTAGTTGTGTACTTTTGTTAAACAATGTTTGGTGGTTAAAAGTTAATGCGATTTAATCACACGTTCATTTTCTTTGTTTATTTGGTTGTCCTGCTGACGAACTGAGGACTGAAGAAGTGGACAGAAATCACGAGATAGGAGTGTTGTGCTGTGTGTGTCTCTTCACAGCCCGTAACTGAAAATTGCTCCAACTTAAGGGCCCACGGAAATAATTTCGTGAGTAATGTCTTATCACCAAGTTGGACTTGGCTGGCAGGCAAACATTTGAAAGTATTTTAGTGGCAGTTATTAGGTAATAAGTAATGAATTTAAAAATTATCAGCATCGTGTTTGTACATACAAATTGTAGCTGTGCAAACAATGGTGATTTAGCCAGTATAGTTTAACCATACTAACTAAATAATTAACCATATGTTTTATATTTGGTTATGCCTAATGTAACGGTTTAACATAAATTAACCAATGGATGCAGAAATCTAAGGTTATAGTGGAATTAAGGTATTTTAAGCACTTCAGTCTGGCCTAGAAATGAGCACGAAACTGTGTTACTAGGTAAGTACTAAATATACAAAAAGTGATGAGCTTCTGTGTTAAAAAATAATAATATTATTTAGTGAACATTTGGATTGGCAGTGATGTAAGATTTAAATTATTGAAAAGAAAAAGGACATGACTTTTCTCAGTTTAACACTGCTGATAGACCTACGCTTTCACTAGATGTGATGTTCGACAATTTTCAGATTGAAATATTTCGAGCAATCATTACAACTTGATGGCTAGGCTATTTCTTGTCTGCAAGGATTTTATTGCTTGCTGAGGATTATGCATTTCATTACGGTTTTTAATAAATACAAGTCTCAAATTTGTATTACTGAGTGTTTCCACAGACAAAATTTGTGTAATGTAAGTTTGTATAAAATTGTAAGAAAGACAAAGATTGTTAGCTTTACAGATGGAGATACAGATAGGAAGAGCAGCAGATGGAGAAATCGTCAGAGTGCAAGTACCTAGACATAAAGTTGCAGAGTAATTTAGGGTAAAGAAGGCAGGTAGAGAGAGTGTTGTCAAAAGGGAGACGGACTCTAGGTATGCTGGAAAGGGCATTGAAGAAAGTTAGTAGAGCAGTGAAAGAAAAGGTGTATTTTACAATGGTACGGTATGTTAACAGTATGCAGCAGCAGAATGGGACTTGTATGTGGAGTTGGTACAATGACCGGCAGCGATATGGATTAAGGATTAAAGGAGAGGCAAGGACAGGTTGGTGAGGATGAAGGGAACTTTCGGTTCGGCCATCTATGGTGTTGAAGGAACTGGGGCGGAACTCACTGAAGGAAAGTAGAAGAGTGGAAAGGCTGGTTAGGATGTAGGATGTTGTGAATCGAGAGACAGGCTGGGGTAAGTTAGGCTGCTTGTTAAGTAATTCAGATAAGGTATAAATAAAGGAAGAGGAATAACAGCAAGAAGATTCAGATGACGAGGAGCATAACAGAGTGTGGTTGGCAGTCTATGCTTAGGAGGTCGGGGAGGGAGTGGAATTTACTTTCGGAGGAGTGGGCGATGGTACGGGCGGTTGAAAAGTTTTGGGGAGTTTGGTAGGTAATTGAGGAAGAATTTATAGCTTGCCACCAGACAGTTGTCCTTGTAAATTGAAAGGTAAGACGTCGAGCGAAATGCAAGGTAAGTGGACTTTACGTCTCGTCAACAGCCAGGTTATTATACACGGCAACACACAACTTGGTACAATGAGAGGAGCTGGAAGAGGAGTCGGCCATGGCCTTTGTTAAGAAAGCAATCCCAGAATTTTCCTGGAGCGATTTCGGGAAACCATGTTAAACCGAAATCAGGATAGCCGGAGCCTTGGATCGAACCCGGGACCTCACAAGTGTGAGTCCAATGTGTTACCGTTGCGCCACATAGCTCGGTTGTGCTATACAGATATTGTTTTTCTTTATTTGCATTTACTTACTTCTTATAAACATTTGAAAATTTTTGGTCGGTGTACATGCAATTAAAATTTATATAATTTTTCAGGTGTTTTGTAAGCGATAAATGTGGATCTTTGAACGGAAAGGGGAAAACATAGCACTATATATACGTGGGTATATAGTACATATGTGTATCTACTTAAGTGTGTAGTATAGGTGCACGTATATGCGTTTACATACAGGCATAAACGTATAAATTCATGGCTCAAGCAGACAGTGCAGTTGCATATAAACTAGTGTGTGTTCATATATAAACTGGTGTAGATATGTACATATGTATATGTATATATATATGCATATATTTATGAATGTGCACATCATGTAACTATTTGCCGGCATGTGTATCGTATGTATGTTATGTGTCATTATGTAGCAACGTGCAGAGAGAGGGAGTAAATATTTCATTAGCATGTTTTTTACTGTTGTGTGAATTTTATATTTGAATGATAAAACAACGTGAAACTGGATTTATATTACGTGTGTTAAAAATGAAAGAGAGTACCTGCTATTTGTCTATGACTAACATTACCTCCACATAAACTGAAGAACACACCTGAATGTGTTAACTCATGCTAAGGTACCGTAGACTACAGAAAATCCTGCGTGCATATTAACACATGAATATTTTTATATCATACGTGCAAGAATACCACGACACAGTCTGAAGACTCGTGGTGTAAAGTCAAAACGATCACAAGCCTAACATAAACAAACAGTTGAGGCACGTCGAGAAAAAGGAATGGCCGTAAACGGCAAATAAGGAAATCTTAATGTGGTTAATATTTTTTTTTTTTTTGTTTCTCAACAACTGTTGATAAATCAAACACTGTATAACTGAAGTTACAATTGCTAACATTTTGTTTTGACCAAATAATGTAAATTATTTAGTATAGTTGTTTGTAACACTTATATAAGTCGTTGAATATACCATCACATTTACGCTCTACAAATTATTAATTTAAATAACCGGTTTGTCTATTTTCGACATAATAAATTTGTCAAACTTCATGAAATATTATAATTAAAAATTTGGGTAGCTCTTAATGAACAATGAACTAAATTTGTAGCGGTTTCTAGCCACTTTGGCGCTTTCGATACGTGGAAGGTCAAGAACATGATCTCTCCTGGTTTCGTGGTGATAGAAGCATTACCATAACATTTTGAATGTACCTGAACGTTTGTTGCAATTTTTCCGCTTTACCAGTACGAAAATGAGTAAAAGACTTTGATATTTCGTGACATAAAGCAATTATTGGTAATTGAATTCTGGTCCCAGGCAAAAATCCTCGTATAAAACCTTTTATCACTACCAGGAAAGTGCAAAGAAGAAGGTGGGGGATGAAGTGGTCAGCCCTCTTCCGTGAGCGTGCAAGTTGTAATGCACAATAAATTAACCGTATAAATGAATGATTTGTGTAGGTTTGATAAGAGGTCCTTAAATATGGCAAGTTTATTTAAAGAGAATACAGATTTGATCCTCCTGTGTATGTGAGTTACTTAATGGGAAGAGAGAGACCTGGATATTATGAGCATTCGTTTGAGAAGACTTTAGAGTCCAAATATTCGTGTTTGTTCATTACATTCACGACTGGGTTTCTGTTTATGAAACTCTTCCTTGAGGAATGTGAACCAATAGCAGACCTGCACGAAAACACTGACTCCCGCACTACCTTCACATATTTACAACTGGCCACTCACTGGAGCAGTAGCATATGTACAAGTAGTTGAGGACATAGTGTACACGGATTGAAGATACTCGCAGTCCTACAGATTCGTACATTCAACATTCATACGTTTCAGACTTTAATACATCAGTATTTAGCATTCAAAATTCAACTTTCACACGATGGATTCATACGTTCACACTCTAACTGATAAAATAAAATCGCAACTCAGCTTTCCAGCTAGTCTTCTTAACTGTCAATTATAATTACATCATTTTCTAAATATGTACCTCCATCTTAATGCTACACAGTAGTTTTAAACCATTATGTATTATGTATGGATCAAATAATTATCAAAGAATCAGGTCTACATACAATATGACTAAGTAACCCAGTATGGTGGAGCTGTGGTGGAACACTAACCTCACATTCTGCAGGACTCGGGTTCGATACACAGCTCCGGCGATCCTGATTTCGGTTTTCCTGGATTTTTTTAATTCACCGCAGGCGAATGATAGGATGGTTCGTTAAACAGGTCCTGGCCGACTCCTATCCCGTTTCCCTCGTTTACGTTTACCAAGGCCATACGCTGTTTGAGAGAGCATTTTCATTATAGTGTTACAAGTTTAGCAAAAACTTTATATGTGAGCAATTCTCTGAGCTCTTTGGGACACAGGTCTTATAATTAGGAATAAAATATTTTAATTAAGTTACTGATTTACTTGCTCACAAAGCTTACACAAACACACAAAAAAGCAATCAACTGTAACTTTCACAACACCTCTAATTATGCACACGATTACTACTGTGCTACAGAACGTTAATAAACGATGACAATTAAAGCACAAGAGTATTTACCATTAATCAATTAAAGACTACAAATCACAATAAAAATTCAGTCATATAGCCAATCAACAGTCTCTCAAATAGTGACAGTGTACAACCTTAATAGTCCGCAGGGGTAATGAATCGCCATGTGCTGCGCAGCACCCCGAGTGCACCGCTGTCTTCACTCTTGAGGTCTTCGGTTCGACTCCCGTCGCGCACTTCCTCTTCGTCCGTCAGCCCGCCGCATCAGTCCTCTTGTTTCGCCGAACGCTGTTCCGAAGGTAGCCGCCTGCCGCCTCACAATAGACTCTGATGTCACCAAGATGTCTTCACCAGTATCTTTCCACAAACATAACACCTTTATCTAGCTCGACCAATAGCGAACACTCCTCAAATGTGTCGATTCTGTGCTTTTATACCCTGCGAAAGAGTCTGGGGTTAACCACATTCCAGTGGTATAAAACTAGACATTACATCATGCTTCGGACGTGACTTGAGTCTCGTACGCCGGCCTCGTAGGGCCAAGGCGCAGTTCAAATAGGTCCATATGGCGTATATCGTCGGGGTTTACATCATGGGGCAACCTTGCTCGTGATTCATAGGCTAGTCCATAAGGTGTTTCGACACATCTTCCTGCCACCCAGCCCTCAGAAGCACACCATGTAACAATAGTTTGTGGTTATTGAAGGATTATTTTTCGGTTATAGGTTTCGAACAAAAAAGTGTACACCGTCTTGTTCAAGGGGACTTTCATTCTTAGACTAGCTGACTTGTGCAAGTAGCGTAATGCAATATCTTGCTATCAAGCTAGAATTGTTTGGAGGTGGATCTAAGTTTCATGCACTTTCTTATGCTTGTAGAATAACAAGCAAATGTATCATTCAACTTGCTGGGGGCCTCGGTTGGCACAGTGTCTAGAGCACTCGCCTTCCTCCTATTCGGGTTCGATTCTCGGCGGGGTCGGTCCCCGGATATTCGCAAGTAGGAATCGTGCCGGACGATGCGACTTGACGAGTTTTCTCGAAAATCTCCCGTTTCCCCCGCTCTTTCATTTCAGCGCTGCTCCATACATCTTGCCACTCACTCGTCACCAGCGCTAAAGACCAAGATGTTAAGGCGGCTGCATATTACACGCTTCAAATGTGTTGCAGTGTGTTCATAAACGGGGTTTTATACGAAAATACTCCACGTGTGCCCATCGTGTCAACGTACGAAAATAAAACAAACTTCAGACATGGTCGGAACCTCATTGTTAAAGACGCCACGCTCATTAAAAACACTGTTTCTAAGTCCTCCAACAAAGCTAATAACTACCTTTTCAGACTTCCGTACTTCAAAATGTACTAACTGGGTGAACGTTAAAACTCAGATTGCGACCTGTATTGAACTTAGTTGCAGACTTTCCACCAATAAAATTGTATGGTCACCGCTTTGTGTCCCAAAGTAAAAACCGTTCGGCGGGAACCTTGCACGCTAGTTCAGCGCTTGGCTCGTTGAGGCGACGCGGCATTTGATGCGCGCTTCAAGGTCGACCTTACAGCTCACACGCGGGTAGGCGGCGCTCTTAAGTGATGACTTCACTTCGACTTGCATACATTATTGTTCCAAGTATATGTAATGTATGAAAGTAGAGTAGTGCGTGTACTTGCAGTCCAGGCCATGGACCAAACACACGAGACTGCGGTGCTCACGGTCATATCCGCGGTGAGGCAGAGCACGCGTCATTTAACGCGGTAATGAGAGTAGTCGCGCGGGTTGGAGCTGGTCACGAAGCTAGCTCGCGACGTAACGGTGAGCGCCACAGCTCGTCCAGGACTAACTGTAACCACGCTCCCGTGCTCCAGCCTCGCAAGTGGCTCGATCATGCTGCCTGATTGCATCGTGCCCGCCTGCACATCGCGCGAGAATCTGCCCTCACACACCATCCTTCCTCGGCTCTCCTTTCTCTTACTTATTTCAGCGATACTGTGGCCTTTCCTCCTGCACTTCAAATGCCTTGCAGCGATACACGACTATTATTTTCCGACGAAACTATTTAAGGCCTCGCTCTTTAGTTTTGCAATGGTTTCGAAAATATCTTTTTCTTAACACAAATTAATACATATAACAAAATTTCATTCTTTCAGTTTTAACACTCATGTCATATATCATTGTTTGTATCTTAATTTTTCTGTTGCATTACACCAAACGAATTTAAAGTTTTTTTCCCTGAAATTTAACATATTATTTTGTTGTCAAAATAAACCAAAATGAAGTAAAATAATTTTTTGCTAGCAAACGGTAAATAATTATAAAAATAATACGCTCTGGCAAAATTGTGTACCGCATGACTGTAAACAGTCTCAACATTTTTCAAAGCATTTGGTTAACAATTATTCAAGTTATTTGCAATTGTTTGAAATAAATGAAAAATCATAGCCTAAATGCGCATTATTAGGTAAGTGAGCTTTAAGTCTCGTCAACAGAGAGAGCATTAGAGACGTGAGTTGGCATAGTGACAGGAGCTGGGAGAGGATTCGGCCATGGCCTTTGTTATCTAACCATGGTAAACGGAAATCAGTATGGCCGAAGCCGGGGATCGAACCCGAGTGCTCACCAATGTGAGTCCGACGTGTTTCTACAGTTGAGCCACCTCGCTCGGTGAGCACATTACAATTGTAGACATGTGGAAATAACGCGCACATCAAACTATGTTGTAATAGTTTAAACAACTCGGCACGTTTATTACAAACATAATCTCGGGCCACTATAAATCACCTAAAATAGCAAAATCCGACTGCGGTTTCTGGGAAAATAACAACCGGATTCCGAAAACACTGCAATAGTAACGAGCGTTAGACATTGAACTATGTTTCCAAGAAGTAAAATAATTTGGTCACCGCTTAAAGTCACATAGGAAATAAGGTTCGTAAAGTACTGCACGTCAGATTAGTGGCTAGCGGGGAGAGGCGATAATGTACTGCATACGCCGGTAAGTTGCACCTTTACTACTCCATCAACTTTCGACTTCACATACACAAAAGCAGTCTATGTAGAAAGGGTGGTTAAAGGGGAGAGATAGGTGCTAATTTTTATTTATCGATTTTCTGCAATAACTTCTGTTTGAGAAATATTTTTGGTGAACGTGGAATATTGAGGCATAGAAGATTATTTGTGATGACATTTAGATATCATAATAGTAATATATATTCATCTCATATTGAACTTGTAATCATTCCTGAATGTTAACCTATAATTCCCTTGCAATGATTCTGCATGACAAATTAATGAAAGACTCGATTATTATTTATGTCAAGCAGTTTATCAGGAATATATCCTCTGCCATGTCAAAGAGAGACTTTTAGTAAGTTTGTAAATAATAAATGTTGAAGCTCGAAAAAACAAAAAAAAAAAAAAAACAAGAAAATTGTGTAACTCTCTCCCTTAAGATGACCGCCTGGCGAAGACTTTGTTTGTGTGAGAGGAGCTACGAGCGACGTCGGCCGGCACATGTATATGATATCGCCTCCACGCTCGAAGTCGTAAACACGCGCGCAGTGTTCCCGCAGTAACTTTATAACTGTGGGACTTTAAGAGGTTATCCTGTAATTTTATTAAACCCGCAAAGTCCAGTGTATACGTAGACCTCAATTTCGAACGAATCCGATACATGTATCTTGAGAATCAACTGACTGAAAAAACCAATTTCAGCCAAGTTCGAGGGCTTTGTTTCCAATGTGCGTGGAGTCTTAAGAGGGCGGGGTAGGTAAATAAGCACTGAATTCTTCAATTGAAGTGTACACTTTCTGAAAGTAAATACAGAAAAAAACTGCAAAACAGCAATCCTTGATAATTATATTGGCCAACTTTATGAGCAAACATTTACCCAGAATGATGCGTTTGTTAAACGTGATTGTTCTTCAGAAATACGTTAATCGAGAAAAAAATTTTGCTCAGAAATTTGGAAAAATTATTGTATAGGATTGCTGTTTTTATTTTTTTTATTTTTTACAAATTGCCTTCCAGAATCCTACAGTTATGAACTGATGGTTTTAGCGCTGAATTAGATACAATGCACTCTGAAGAGCCGTATACAGCAGGTGCTAGAAGCTGTGTTCGTCGTACGGCAATAGGCTGTCGACAAGAGCTATAATGGCTCGTGCATCAATAACTGTATCGCCTTCATGAGCGGGACGCTAAAACGACGTGCAGTGGTTTGGTCGATCGATTTTTTCCTACGGGACTTACAGAGGTGACCAGACTTTTTTATTTAAGAAAAGTGCGTAGCAAAGCCCAACGCATGTTTCTCCATTTTGGTTTTATGATTCCGTTTGGTATTTTTAACATGGGATCAGCGTGAAAAAACAGTTTTCAATCATTTTGAGGTGCAGTGAAACCACGTTTCGAAGCATGATCTAGAAAGAAAATAAACAAACACAGTTTTGAGTGTGCTTTTCGTAGATAAAGACATCGAACGTAAAATTTGTATTATCTTAAAAAAAGTTCTCTTAACACGTTGCAACAATGTTCCTGTGCCATGTGAACAGGGTTCTTAAAAGTAATGTTCACAAGTACTCTGAAGAGTGTTTACTTTTAGTTGATAAGCATCGGGGATGTACGTCTACTGATGTTTGAGGAAAAACGTAGCTCTGTACACGCTGCACGCAGTCAGATCGCCAGCCACAGGCCTACTCTCTAACAGGAGTCGCTGGCAAGGCATTTTCTACAAAATCACTGTTTGCTTGCATACTCGCATTTTCGTGAATAACTGTAGGCCTACTTGTAATACGGACTTTATCCACGAAAGATAAAAAGTTATCATGTATAGACTCCACGTCTTACTTTAGTCCAATCATTAAAGAGATCAAACACAGTGAGCATGGCTAAAATTGTTATTTTCAGGACCTCGCTGCTCAATCTGCTGAAGGCAAAGGAGGAAAATACATAATCGAAAATGTAGTTTAATCTTCTAACTTCTGTCACGTACAACAATGTAACATTGTTGCAGATATAATTTGTATGTTATTCAGGGGTGGATCTAGAGGGAGGGGGGCAGACTGCCCCGGACACCGGGTTAGAGGGGGGCTGGTAGTGCCGAAAATTTTTACTTGTGGATGAAATGTAAATAAGAGTAAAAAGATACAATATCTACCAATATTTAGACTTCTACTAGTTTTGTATTATTGTATTTGTATTAACCTTGAACACCATACAATGTTATAAATACAGTATTTACAATTATAATGCACCCTTAAAACAATGCTAATGGTAGCTGGTAAATACATGTGTTATGTATTTCTACTAAAATTCTATACTGTTATTGGCGTGAGCGGAAAACAACGTATACAAGATACGTTTATTACTATTGGGTTGATTGTACTGGTGGGAAAAGTGAGGTGAAAGGGATTTGGGGGGGGGGGGGGTTCCCTGGAGGACGAAGGAAAGCCTAGTTCCGTCCCTGGTGTTGCTGGAACACGACCCGCGAGACCGGGAACTGGAAGCGTGCGGGCTATAAGGTTGACTATTCCTCACTCAATACGCGCATTATCGACTCTTAACTGCTAGGCGCTCAACTGGCGTCTGCCTCTTAAGAACTTCTTTAAGGCACTCGTATTCCCAGGCCACCGCGCTCAAAGTATTTTCGCAAAATTTTCGTTTAAATAAAGCAGAAAATAATTTACATATGATAACCATATATACCGATACCCGGGCAAAATACGAATTACAACACACATTTGATCATGTTGATTAAATTGACATAGCAAAGAATTTACGCGTGGTTATAACCTTTTTGTTCGACGCTAGTTTAATAATTTGTTTGGAAGGTCGTAATTGTACTACATTTTGATGCGGCATCCAAAACTTCATGTTTGCGTACGCCGTAGTTTGTAATCTCACTTCGATACTTAATTTGTAATTTTTGAGGTTGTCGCAAATAGCCCAGAGAGCACTGTCTCACACACTTTTGACGTCACAGAGTGTACTCTCTGCTGTCTCAAATTCGAGGGAGAGTGAGGGAAAGAGAGAGCGAGCCCGAGTGAGCTAAACGATGCTCCTTGCAGCACCCTCTCGACCACTCTGCGGGAACACACATTTGTTTTCGTTCAAAACTAAGAAAAATATGCTGAGTAAAAGGAAACGTTTGCGTCGTCTTCTTCTATGTTATTCGCTGACAAGATTTAGGAATATTCCTAACACAGCCGTAGCATCCTCACGATCCATATTCAAACCATAACCTAACTGGAACTGGAAAACATAGTTTTCTGCCGTCATTTATTTTACCAGCTTTCCTTCCCTCACACCAGGTTGCAGTGCATCGAGGGTGCATCCGAAGGTGGCTGTCTCAATTTGATTGAAGAGTGAACCAAAGTGGGCGAGATTGAGAATGTGTAGTGAGAGTATATACACTCTTTATATGAGACCCGGCCTGAGACTGTTGTAATAATGGCGTACTTGTATAGGCGGTTCATATTAAAGTGAGCACCTTCGACGGTCATCTTGGCTAAGATATTAACTAAGAAATATTGTTTATCGTGATCTCAGTCGTTAACTTTTGACTGCAGTAAAACCTGTACACTTTAATATTACTAAGGACGATCACGTGGCAAACATTCATAATTTTATATTTCCTACAGCATACTAATCGCTTTATAGACGTTACTTGTGAATACATTTTGCACTTATAAACATTTATTAACTCTCATAGTTTTCCATAGTGACATGACAAAGTCAAAATTTGCAAGTGACGGGGACATGGTAGTTACAAAAACCGTGTGTCTTACGCGAATGAAATAATTTACACTGAAATTAGGTATTATGGGCAATATGCTAAAATATTTAAAACAAACAATGATATTCCTTTGTACTTTTTTTAAAAAATCCGAAAATGTTGACAATTTACTTCATTTATAGCAATTTTTTTTTTAAATACGAAAGGACTGTTGTACGTTTTTAAATATTTTAGCACATGGCCTATGATATCTAACTTCAGTGTTAATTATTTCATTCGAGTAAGACACTTGGTTTTTGTTATTACTATGTTCCTGTAACTTGCGAATCCTAACTTTGGCATGCCGCAATGGAAAAACTGTGAGAGCTAAAAATATGTTACAAGTGGAAAATGTAGTCACAAGGAACGACAATAAAACGAATAATATGTCCTGCTAATATAAAATTAAGCATTTTTGCCTTGTGAACAACCTTAAGATGTTTTTTAAATAAAACATTGACAATGAACTATAAATTATCTGAAAGAGAAACTGCAACTACGGCCTCAAAATAGCTTATATTATCCTGAACGCCTATAAGTGTATTTAATGTTGTTTTATTCATGTAGCTTCAAACAACGACGATAAAACCAATTCCCACAGAAAACGATAGCAAACACGTAACATAATTATAAGAATTTATTGATTTTTAAGGCATACACCATTGCTCACATTTGTTGACCAAACTTGTGTTGAATGACAAAGTACACAAAAGAGGAAAAAGCAATTGCACAGGAATTCTGTCAATAACTTTTTTTTTTGTATTTAACAGCAAACATTCTACACCCAAACACAAATGACGGACATAAATAAAACCAAATTCCCAGTATAAAAAAAATTAATTAGGCAAAAAATAACAAAAGTGGACAGTGACTAACAAAATAATGACAGAAGACAAGTTCCATTTCAACAAAAAATTTTGTCATTCAACAAAAGTTTGATCAACAAAATATGAACACTGACGTATGCCCATAAGCCAATTCATTCTTATTGTAAACTGACATTGCAGAAAATATTTAATAATCTCACGTGAAATATTTATGTTTATAAATGTCACCCATTTAATGAATCATACATTAATTAGGATGTATTGATAAGGAGCGTACAGACTTGAAAGGGGATTGTAATAAGCGATCGTCAGCGTGATAGGTCCTGGGCTCGATTCGCGATTGTACCACAATTTTAACGGCTGGGCAACAAAATATATGAACAGCCACACTTGTTTAGTTGTACTGACAAAATATTACACTTGGGCAACGAAATATAAGCATCAGAATGATTTTGTTAACAAAAAAAAAAAAAAAACAATTATTTCAACATGCACACAAATTATTAGCTTGTGACAAGGTAACTTTGTTTAACTGAACTAAACCTGCCTCTCAACGCGAATGGTGTGAAACTTCGGCCAACATAAAATTATTCGATAGACCTATCTACTAGTGTGCGTATGTGAGTATGAGTTGGTGTGTGAGTTCGCTTGTGTGTGTGATGTCCTCTTAGGAATCGTAACGTACATATCGTCCCTTCACAGGCAAAAGGACCAACGTCTCAGTTTTAATATTAGTTCATAAACCAATTCACTGACCATTCAGCTAGAGAGAAACCAAAGACAGCACAGTAGCCTGGAATTCTGCGGCTACAATATTAACTATTGGTTTTGGGAATTTATTTTTAATTTAATTTCTTAACAGTTATTTTATTTCTACTCAATGTTTTTTAAAATGTGATGTTGACCCTTTTGTCTGTCATGGGACGAATGTGTATACCTAAATTAGGCTGTTATGATTACAAAAAGCCTCGCCTGGAGAACGGGCTAACGACAACTGTGCAATCAGGCCAGTGGTTGCACAAGACAAAGGCCTCAGCGATTCTCAACACCTGTACTGAAGTGTGAGAATATGTATGGGGGAATCGGGGTCTGTCTTCTTCAAACCCTCTAGCCATCATCAGCTCGCCAGGATGGTCCTGGGTCGAGACCCACGATGTGCCGCTGTCGATACATCCATCGTCAGTCTCCGGGATCATGCTAATGGTGAGGTGTAAGGTTTTCAAAGGCCACACAACATCTTAACGAAACATAACATAAACTTAACTCCTAATTAGTTGCTCCCTCAGCCTAAGTAATGTAGAGCACCTTGTTGTGTCTTGTAATGTAAGGGATAGCGTTAGACAATTTTATAGTATTTTCCGTTTATGAGCCATAACATTTATTCAAAGCGTGTTAACAAAATTTTCTCTTCGATGTACATAGCATAGAATATATTCTTGGTAAACTACTTGATATAAATAATAATGGAATCTTTCATTAATTTGTTATGAATAATCATTCGAAGATAATTATAGGTTAACTTTCAAGAATTCTCTTGCATGATACTGCACGCCAAATTAATTATAGATTCCATTATTATCAGTGTCAATTAGTTTACCAATAATATATCCTATGCTTTATAGAAGATAAAATATTGATAATACAATTTGAATAACTTTTATGGCTCGAAAACTAAAAACACAATAAAATTGTCTAGCACTCCCCCTTAAAGCACATAGAGTAAAGTTACAATAGTTTTAACAACGTCTTTCATTTAAGTGAAGCCACACAACTAATATAGTATATAACATATAGCTAACATTAACTTCTTAACAGTTTCAGAACGAAGTACCTTCCTCTGGCTACAGCCCCTAACTTATGTGTACAATGGCCGAAAGGTAAGTTTATAATAAGGTCTCCACGAATTTTAACGCAGTAAAAAAAAAAGCCAAAATAGTGTTTTTTTACCGTACATTTTATGAATCAACATCTTCGTACAGAATAATTTAAAATTTATAATCGCCTACAGAGTATATTAATAGGAAATAATATGTCCACAGAAGTCACCAGTGAATGTCTCTATAGAGGCCAGATATCGACCAGAAGACTTGCGTCTAGAGCTTATGCTAAAATGTGAAGCGCGTACCTGGTGGGATGAAAAATAAGGGAAAAGGAAAGTCGTAAAACACGGCATCGTTCGGCATGATTGTCACACACAAAGTCTTGCCATATTATACCGGAAATCGAAACTGAATCACCCTGGCTAGAGGTGAGCTCCCTGTCACTACGCAAACCGCAACGCCTCATGTATTTGAGTATCTGTATTTAACTAAATAATTTTAATAGCATATCCCAAATAATTTGTCGACTTTATCATTTGTATATAAACTAAATCATTTTCTATTCTTTTTAATAATTAGTTTTAAGCTAAACAAATTTTTAGAGCCCTATATACAGAATGTGCTAGATGAAACGCTTTCAGTACCGAAACAGGGGAGTGATTACTGTAGAGACATGCAATATTCGCGTTATTTTCTGACAGCTAACTAGACTCCAAGTGACTACAGGCTCGTTCGACGATATTGTCGTGACTTACCGCGGAGAATGCTTACACGGTAGAGACGTAACACACGTAAATGATAACACATTAAAGTTCGTGGCCATTTGGTTCGCAGATTATGCTCTGTTGTGTATAGGAAAGTGATGTTTAATCTGCTACCAAAATATAACGTGACTTTTGCAAGTGTCTATTGATAAGATCTAGACTGGCTCGTGCGTCAACAACCGTGTCACCTTTATGAGCGAGCGCGCAACGACGTGAAATGTTGGCATTTCCTATGAGACTTTAACAGGAGAACCTACCACTTAATTTCCTACGAGACTTTAGCGGTGAACCTACCACTTCACTACCTATGATACTTTAAGATGTGAACAAACCACTTCATTACCTATGAGACTTTAAGAGGTGAAACTACCGCTTTATTTCCTATGGGACTTTAAGCGGTGAACCTACCTCATCATTTCCTATGACACTTTAAGCGGTGAAACTACCACTTCATTTCCTATGAGACTTTAAGCGGTGAACCTACCACTTCATTACCTATGATACTTTAAGATGTGAACAAACCACTTCATTACCTATGAGACTTTAAGATGTGAACAAAAAACTTCATTACCTATAAGACTTTAAGATGTGAACAAACCACTTCATTACCTATGAGACTTTAAGAGGTGAAACTACCGCTTTATTTCCTATGGGACTTTAAGCGGTGAACCTACCTCATCATTTCCTATGAGACTTTAAGTGGTGAATCTACCACATCATTTCCTATGAGACTTTAAACGGTGAACCTATCACTTCATTTCCTATGGGTCTTTAAGCGGTAAACCCACCACATCATTTACTATGAGACTTTAAGCGGTGAACCTACCACTTCATTTCCTATGGGACTTTAAGCAGTGAACCTACAACTTCATTACCCATGAGATTTTAAGCGGTGACCCTACCACTTTATTTCCTATGGGACTTTATGCGGTGAACCTACCATTTTATTTCCTATGGGACTTTAAGAAGTAAAATTATAGCTTCATTTCCTATGGGACCTTAAGCGGTGAACCTACGACATCATTTCCTATGAGACTTTGGTGAACCTACCACTTCATTTCCTGTGGGACTTTAAGCGGTGAACCTACCACATCATTTCCTATGGGACTTTAAGAGATGAAACTACCGCTTCATTTCCAATGGGACCTTAAGTGGTGAACCTACCACATCATTTACTGAGACTTTAAGCGGTGAAACTACCACTTCGTTTCCTATGAGACTTTAAGCGGTGAACCTACCACTTCATTTCCTGTGGGACTTTAAGAGGTGAACCTACCACTTCATTTCCTTTGAGACTTTAAGAGGTGAAACTACCGCTTTATTTCCTATGGGACTTTAAGCGGTGAACCTACCATTTTCTTTCCTATGGGACTTTAAGAGGTGAAACTACCGCTTTATTTCCTACGGAACCGTTTCGGTGAACCTACCACATCATTTCCTATAAGATTTTAGCGGTGAACCTACCACTTCATTTCCTATGAGACTTAAAGCGGTGAACCTACCACTTCATTTCCTGTGGGACTTTAAGAGGTGAACCTACCACTTCATTTCCTATGAGACGTTAAGAGGTGAAACTACCACTTTATTTCCTATGGGACTTTAAGTGGTGAACCTACCACATCATTTCCTATGAGATTTTAAGCGGTGAACCTACCACTTCATTTCCCATGAGACTTTAAGCGGTGAACCTACCACTTCATTTCCTGTGGGACTTTAAGAGGTGAACCTACCACTTCATTTCCTATGAGACATTAAGAGGTGAAACTACCGCTTTATTTCCTACGGGACTTTAAGCGGTGAACCTACCACATCATTTCTTATGATATTTTAAGCGTGAACCTACCACTTCATTTTGTATGAGACTTTTAAGCGGTGAACCTACCACTTCATTTCCTGTGGGACTTTAAGAGGTGAACCTACCACTTCATTTCCTATGAGACTTTAACAGGTGAAACTACCGCTTTATTTCCTATGGAACTTTAAACGGTGAACCTACCACATCATTTCCTATGACACTTTAAGCGGTGAAACTACCACTTCATTTCCTATGAGAATTTAAGCGGTGAACCTACCACTTCATTACCTATGATAATTTAAGATGTGAACAAACCACTTCATTACCTATGAGACTTAAAGAGTTGAAACTACCGCTTTATTTCCTATGGGACTTTAAGTGGTGAGCCTACCTCATCATTTAATATGAGACATTAAGTGGTGAACCTACCACATAATTTCCTATGAGACTTTAAACGGTGAACCGATCTCTTCATTTTCTATGGGTCTTTAAGAGGTGAATCTAGCACATCATTTATTATGAGACTTTAAGCGGTGAACCTACCACTTAATTTCCTATGGGACTTTAAGCGTTGAACCTACTACTTCATTTCCCATTAAATTTTAAGCGGTGAACCTACCACTTCATTCCTATGGGACTTTATGTGGTGAACCTACCACTTTATTTACTATGGGACTTTAAGAGGTGAAACTACTGCTTCATTTCCTATGGGACCTTAAGTGGTGAACCTACCACATCATTTCCTATGAGACTTTAAGCGGTGAAACTACCACTTTGTTTCCTATGAGACTTTAAGCGGTGAACCTACCACTTCATTTCCTATGGGACTTTATGCGGTGAACCTACTACTGTATTTCCTATCAGAATTTAAGAGGTGAAACTACCGCTTCATTTCCTATGGGACCTTAAGCGGTGAACTTACCACATCATTTCCTATGAGACTTTAAGAGGTGAACCTACCACTTCATTTCCTATGAGACTTAAAGCGGTGAACCTACCACTTCATTTACTATGGGACTATAAGCGGTGAACCTACCACTTCATTTACGGAAAGTACATACAAACTTCCAGCGCAAGCTTCTCTATTTTTGTTTTACGATTCCGGTTGACATTATTTTCGTGACAGCTGTCTGAAAAATCCTGTTTTAGCCTTTTTGAGATGCCTCAAATCCATGTTTGTGAGAGCGATTACCTAGAATACAGAAACAGAGAAATATTATTTGAAATGCGCTTTTTCCATTGATAAATGTGTTAAGCCCATGTTTAGTAGTATTTCTTTAAAAAAATTTCTTCTAACACGCTGCAAAACGGTACATGCGCCAGTTATATAGGGCTCTTTACTTTTTGACGGAATTACAATTTTTGTTTGTCTGCGAAAACGATTATTTTTATCTTCCGTAGGATTTCAAATTTATCTTCCAGCACTCAGCAGAACTTGTAATTAATTAAACATATGTTTCATTGGACCGATAAAGGTTAACTTTTGATAGTGTTGAAACGTTTACACTCGTTTTAAGTTACATGAAAGTTTTCATATTGATAATATTAAAGATAACTGCAAAACGGCGGAAAGAAAACTTTATACAGTGCTCAATTTATCGCGAACGGCCTATATGAGAATATATAAGTAATTATTTTTATAATAGAAAAAGTTCTCCCTGCAGTGACAGACCGCCACGACGTACGAGGTCGGTGGAAATTATTCCTCGGCGGGAGAGTTCCTGACGAACAGCGTTCTCCAATTTCCAATATCACTTGAGCACTTGTTTGCGCTGTTCAAACACAATCCGGCCGAGAGAGGATTGTCTGACGGCGCTGGGGGGCGGTGACATCGAGCGCACTGCTTGCTATCTGCCCAGCAAGTGTAGGATTGAGGCAGTTGGGATTCCGCCCTCCGTGGCGCCCGATATTCACCTTTACAGCCAGTCACTGGCAGAGAACCAAGCATCTGTTTTCCAGAGAATAAGTAAGCAGTTCACTTTCTGATTTCAAGGTGAATACTTCATACTTCTCAATGGTTAAACAGTGTTTCCTCGTGGCTAATAAGTTAATTTCTAACGACATTTAATAAAATCCCACATCAGACATTACCATATAACAGATTATTTTAACTGTCATATTAGTAAGTCATTAATTCAATTCCCTTTCTTATGAGAAGTTCTTGATTGGTGCATGAACGATGTTGTAGCGTATCACGTGTCTTCATTTTTATGCAAAACAAAAATATACAATTATTACTTTTGACATATCTTTTCTCAAACAACATTACAGGATCATCCAGGATGATACTACAAAATCACTGCGCGACAAATTAGATGATTGCACATAAGAATAGGTGTTATTACTTGCACACACGCCGGTCTCTTCCATATAACTTGCGTATTTTTGTCTCCACTAGATAAAAACACAAGAATAGCATGAATAATGTATTCTACTTACCAACTTCTTGTTACTAGCATATTATCAGATGGCATGTCACAATGTTTTGCTTTCATGATAAAATTATTAGTCCACAATTATTTGTTTTACATTTTTATATAGGTAAAGTCGTTTCATCGTCTGGTATTTTTAGGTTATAAGAAATAATAACTTTTTTGTCTTCTTCCTCAAAGCCCCAGAGAAAAAATTACAGTTATTATTATTAAACAACGTAATAAGAGCTGTGTATTAATATTCACAAGATGAATGACAATCTTTTCTAAAACGCCTTATTGTGAGTAATAC
Source organism: Medauroidea extradentata (assembly GCA_003012365.1). Lineage (NCBI taxonomy): Eukaryota > Metazoa > Arthropoda > Insecta > Phasmatodea > Phasmatidae > Medauroidea > Medauroidea extradentata. Next base: position 42,964 of record PNEQ01041536.1, read on the forward strand.
TTATAACTATAAAACTCTTGTGTGCCATTCACTTTTACGTTACTTTAAAGTAAATAAACATAACATTACTTTGTGCTACTCACTTTACTTTAGTTTAGAAATGAGTAAAATCAATATTCATGGTCACTGTAATTGAGCTAGTGTTGGCCATTTTTAAATTAAAAAAGGTAATAAACTAGTATTTTAAATAGACTTCTCCTGAGCGTGCGGATTAAGAAGCAATGTAACACGACCTTACTGCAGCATTGCATAGCACAAACACTTGACTACGACATCGATGCCTGTTTTTGAAAGCCCCTTTGAAGGTATCTAAGGTTTGAGCTAAGTCCTTTAGTACGGCAGGTTACATAGTTTAAAATTTATTGACAAATCAACTGTGCGAATGTCAGACAGCGCCAATCTTTTAATAAATCCCACAAAGAAATGGAGGTTTATTGAGTGCGTAGTGACATGGTAATGCCCAACAAAACATTTTCGTCTGTTGTATGTCTCGACAGTTAATTGTACTTGTGATGGCCAGATCAAACCACAATAGAAATTAAAAAATTAAAAAAAAAACACAAAGACTTGATACTTAATAAAAATAACTCCAGTTGGACGATTTTTAATTTATGAAAGATCTCGGTTCTCAACTAACTGAAAACCGTAGCAAAGATTCAGAAGGTAAGACTGTTCAGTGACTTCAGGTCAGTCATATGGGCTTTGAATAGTCCAAGCCAAATATACATTTCTATGGTAATAAATCCCGGGGGAGCTTTCAAGAGCATTGTGTCTATGAAAGAACGGCTGGAATACCTAAGAGAAACCTTAAACATCTGCGCTAACCAGCATATCTGTGCTTAAAAGTAAGATCTTTCCAAACTGTACTGAATCAATGTGATTACAAACGAACTCCATTAGTGGTTTCCATGAGGTTCCTTGCCAGATGACCAGATAAACGACAAAAACACGTGTCACTATATCATTTATAAGCTAAGCATTTTTCAATGTACCATTTTTTAAAGCTACGTGTGTCTTTTTATAACGTGATGTGTCAACAGTTCTATAGTATCAGAATTATTTACATAAAGGCTGTTAATTTTGTAGTGACTCTTGTAGTATTAATTGCTTGTATATTAAATAGTTTTGACCCTTGGGCTTACAAGAAATATATATCTAAGTCCCGCACTAAACACACTTTAAATAAACAATCTTACAAAACAATTATTGTCAATTGTACGCATACACTATTATGTAGCTATAATCATGGTCTAAAACTATTCTGCCCATTTATTTGTTCAATCAAATACATTAATTTGCTTGTTAGAAACTTTGTTTCTTCAATATCAGAAATATTGCCTGCCTCTGTAGTGCTGTCGACTAGATGTCGGGTTGTGGTGTGAGATGTTCTAGGGTAGAATCCCGTCTCAGGCACAGGTGATATGTTGTTCGTTCACCTCATTCTACCCGCTTTCGTTATTAAGTCAGCCGCATACCTCACGTTTAAAATGCGTTGTAGTGTGTTCGTAAACAGTTCCACCTGCGCCCAATGTGTCAACGTACGAAAAGAAAACACACTTCAGACAAAGTCGGAACATCAGTTCAATTGTACGTATTTGTGTTTTATATAATTAATGAACTCTTTTTAAACCATACTGTATAGATTCCTACTGACTGTACAATTTATCTTACACACGCTAACATCAAGTTACGTGTCCGAGAGGTTAGAAATTTCCCGTCGTTGGCCGTTACGAGCGGAAAGATACGAATTATCTGAAAATATAAATTTAGCAGGGCTTTTCTGAGTGTTCACTTTGTTCCGAACCGCCTATACTATACCTATTTTCTTTACGCTGCTATATAACGTTGTGGTAAATTTACAAACTATTTTTACATTACACTGGTTTGGAGCGAGGATATGCTGGCAGA
>PNEQ01041536.1:44971-102116 GCA_003012365.1 Medauroidea extradentata
GGGGGGGGGGGGGGGTCGCGTGCCACACCGCGTCTAGACTCGCCCTACAAGCGTCCACCTCACCTCGAGGTGATTAGTCATAGTGCCTCCTTACCCTCCACCCATGAACTTTAGCGGTCATGCCCTCTCCTGCCCTGACGACACGATAGGAAAAACCATGGCGATCGATTCACGAAACTATCATAGTTAATATATTGCTATATGCCGTTCACGGTCAAGTGAGCACTGCATGAACTATTATTTCGGCCGTTTTGCACTTATTTTAACTTCCGTGTAACTGGAAACCAGTTTAAACGTTTCAACACTCTCAAAAGATAACATATACTTGCCCAATAAAACATATATTTAATTAATTACATGTTCTGCTGAGTCTCTCAGTTTACAGTGAACAGCCTATATTATTGCAACTGTGAATACGTTTTGCCCACTGAAGGACTCGCTGGAACTCGTTAGTTGGCCTGATGATCTTTCTACTCAAAATATCTTCATGAACTCAGTGTGTTCTTTCTTGCGTTCTTCTGACAATTTCTTGCCACTTAAGGTTATCTGTAAATTGATGTTTAGCAATTGATGTTTCAACAACTCTATGGTCATGTATGATGTCTTCTGTAATGTTTTTTTTAGATCCTCCTTAGTTTCTTCTAGCCAGTTAATCAATATAATATTTGAGTAGTTTTATATTAAATATTTTTACGTGAGCATTTTGCTGTCAATTCTGTAGACGATGATATATTATTATTATTACTATTATTATTATCGATCTACATGTATACATCGCGAAGCGTCTACTTGATGGGAGATTTTCCCAGGTGCCGCACGTCTTTAATTTTGTCGCTTTGCATTTTTTCCTTTCTTCCGACCAAGTTTCCTCATTTTAAATTTCTTGACCTCGTGGGCCACTTTCCACTAGAGTATTTCGTTATTGAATGTTTGTCTATCTTGTTTATCTGAATCTGTAATGCCAGCTTCATTCATGTCTTTTCTGACTTCGGCGATCCACTGCATGTTATCCATCGAGTTTGTCGGGTGTCCTGAGATCTTTGGATACGAGATGGAAAAGCGTCAATTGATATATATATATATATATATATATATATATATATATATATATATATATATATATATATATATACACACACACTTCACCTTCTAAGCAATTCTGGTAGACAGGAAACAGAGAAAGGTAAAAACATTATGAGTGACGATCGGTGAATTGCACTATAGAACTTAGAATATAACCTACATTATTAAGAACAAATTAAAATAATTAATTTTACTGTGTAATTTTTTTTTTTTGTAATTTCAGTGAAAATGAAAAGCAATCGTACACTTGTCCTAGAGAAACATGTAGAGACGAAATAAAATGCACTCCCAGACAAAAGTTTATGCCAGTATGTTTACGATATTTTTGTATCCTTGTATCTTCCGTTGATATAAAGTGTACACAAAATCATATTCACAAAGTTCTTAACGAAAATTTATCACACTACAAAATGCATGTTGCCCAATCATTTAGGAAAAAAAAATTAAACATAAGATACATTTTGTTTTATTTGTGTACCATTTTCAGACAAAAGTCGACTTGTGTGGCGATTTTTGTGTTAACGTCTTCGTTCTTCTTAAGTGTGTAGTATCTTACTGTCTTTAAAAATGCTATGTATTTGAATAAAAGAGAATGTTTTAATTGCTCAAATGAATTTGCCATTAAATGAAGTTGTTGAATGAGTATCAAAATTGTGAAAGTCAAATGAAAAAAATGTAATTTCTAAATATTCATTCTTAATGTACACCATGATACTAATATTAAAAGTTGATTCATTAAATACTATGCTTTGGTGTATTCTTGAAGACTATTTTTCACACAAAAATTTGTATACATTTTCACCATCAGCTAAAGGAAGCTGAATAAGTGTGTGTGTGTGTATGTGTGTGTTGGTGGTAGAAAATTGTGTTGGTGTGCTTATAACATAGATTACGCTACACATTACCTGCTATTAGCTAGTTGGTCGAGAAATCAACGACGGCTTTTATACAAGAGAAAGTTAGAATTCAGAACGTTTCTGCCTACACAGCTTTAAGCCCTGAGTGGATAGCAAGGTGTTAAGTTAATCAATTCTAAACTGATTGTTTTAATATAACTGCTCAAACGAAAATATATTCTAATATAATTCCTTTGCATATATTACAGAAACTTTTCATTTGATGCCTAATAGCCTGCTTCATTCAATGTAAAACAAAGAGTTACGTTTGACAAATTTATGAAAAATTTTGCAATGTCATTTTCCAAAATATATTTTCGTGGTAGAATTCCTTAAGAAATGCCATGCAAGTTATTTTTTATCGAAGCATCGTATTTAAAACTGATCCATTAACAAATAATTTGGTTGATTTGATTAATCATTTCAAAACACTCTAGCAGAAGCATGGTAAGCAGATCCATAAAATTGAACCAAATGTTCACTTATTTTACGCGGGGAGATACAATAACTTTTCCTATACTTTTACATTTTGGAGTCATTGTATAAGAACGCACTTTCAGGCGAGTATTTCTGGACAAGTGAGTTCACCGCAAATTTATGTAAAGCTTACGTTGACGCATGTGTGGCCATAGGAACCATTCCTGTTTCAGCCACACTAAGTTTACTTCTCCAGTTTTCATGCCCGTTCGTAAGTTATGCAACGCTTTGTTGACTAGAAGGGATTATGGAGTTACATTGCATGAGAATAATTTTGAGTAATAGTGCAGAATGAAGTCATAAAGAAAATGCAGAGATGTTGAGGGCCCGTAACATCTCTCATAGGAATGTAAAAATGGGAGGACAGGAAGACACCGAAGTAACCCCGCTGCAATTTATACGGTCACCCCATTTCTCGCATCGTAAAATCCAGGCCTAAGTCTCATAAAATGTGGATAAATAAAAACAGTCACTTTGAAGGGAAGAGATGCATTCTACGACAGCTAGAATAATGTTCTTAACTGGAAAAAATACTATTCAAATATCTGGTGTAGTAAATAGTTTACGAAAGATTGATAAATGTTCATTTTGTGCTTAAGATTTTTCATTTTATATATAATAAAATAAAACATTAATAATGAAATGCGTTTTTTTAACAATACATGTTGCCTAGTTTGTTTCAATGTCACTGGCATGCACACACGAAGCAAAAATAAAATTCAGAAATATGAGGTAATCGACTAGTATGATTTTTGTCATGAAAACAGTGCACGGTGTGGTAATATGGACTCAATACATAAATTAAAAATAACCTTCACTTGACAACGCTCTCTACTAAACGGAATAATTTTTCAAATTGTAATTTGAGTAACAGAAGATAAATTACAACTGAAATGAAAAGAAACTCGAGTATTGTGACGAACTTGTAAATTTGAACAATCGAATGCAATTATGCACACAAAGTGAGAGATATTGCTGTTCTGAACTCAATCGGACTAATGAAAAAACAAACAGTTAATTGTTGGCGCTTTCTGTCTCTCTCTCACTCATGAGCATATTGATATTAGCAAAAAACTCATGTTGCCGTTATTGTCATGATCAAACCAGCCAGTTAAACGAGGAGACGACATACTCTCGTGTAAATACGCAGAACTGCCCCATTTGACACAAACTGAGGAAATAAAGTCCCTCACCTACTGAGTGGCTCCAATACGGAGGTAATTCTGGAAGCACCTCGTTTTTGAAAACCGGTAATGATTAAACAAAAGCCTGTTCAAATGAATGCCGTGCTAATTGCTACAACTTCGTAATCTGCTTGATTGATAAACTAGACATGTGATGCCATGTTGCCTAAGAACCATGGGTAGTTGGAGTCTATGGACGACATGCAATGTAACTGTGGCATTCGTTGATTTTTCCCTAACGATTGTACTGAGCGGACAGAAGTATCGGTTTAATCTCTTGACATTTATCTTTCGTTCGCGCCATTTATACTATTTACTGCTATAGCCAAAATGCATTGATTATAAAATGACTTGTACTAATTTATCTAAAGAGTCAGTATTCGCCAAATAGTAATAATTACAAAAAAGTAAGTATTGATAGATTTCCTGTACAGTTAAATGGCATTTTTAGTAGAAGGTTGATTTAGAGTTTTTATAACTCATTTTTAATTTTTCCTACCAAACTGTTAATTAACGCTACTTAAAACATGGACACATGCTATTGTAACAGGACTTAATTCTTATTTTAGACGGTAAATATTAATTCAAAATGTAAAATGCTTAAAAAAATTGCTCAATAATAGTACTTACTGGGGCACTATATTAAAAAATATTTTTTTTTCAAATCAGCTGCTAAAAAGGGCTAGGCTAATAATTATAAAAATTGTTAACGTAAATAATATACTGGTGATTTATTTGATTGTAAATGCAATCTATACAATAAATACATTTCACATAATAAAGACAATAATTTCTTATAGCAGTAACTTCCTAAACAAAAAATTATCTCTACAACATGTATAATTGTATCTAACTTGCAGTACATGCACATATTGAAAATGAAATACATTATTGATTCACTGAAAACCGACTGTAAAAACGTTGTAAAATAATTCCTCCGTCGAACTTTTCTTGCGGATAAAAATATATATATATTTTTTTTGGTATTGTTAGGCACTTGGCAGTATTGCACTCAGTGTCTGAATAACCTATCTTCGCTAATGAAATAACGCTCCTTAAAGAAAGTTGATCACTTGCTACTTGCTCACAGTGAAGTGAATTCTAAGCCTAAACCTGAGTTGAACGGGACCCATATCTGCTGTGTAAAATTTGTTATTATTCAACCTCCCTGATAGAACAGGATTCATATTTACATGAAAGTTCATAAAGTGTCAGAGAGAAACATCAAATAGTAACACATTTTACTAAATGTAGTATCGTCACCCAGCGAGGTAGAGAAGCTGCTAAACATTCGCCACTTATACAAGATAACCTGGCTGTGATTCCCGTCTCGTGGCGTTCTGATTTTGGCTTGCAAGAGTTTTCTTAGATCACCGCATGCTGATGCTGAGATGGTTCTTAAATACCGGCCCTGGACAATTTACACTCTCTTGTAGCGTAAGCAAGACTGTGCGAGGACAGGTTCGTACGTACAATACATGAAAATAATGTAATGTTTGACACTACATCCAAATTGAAGTTTCTATGGCTTTATTAACAACACAAAGGAATACACGCAACATGAAATAATGTGTCTGGCTGCTAAAATAAACTTGGGTACCACCGCAGTGGTACTATAACGCAGGCAATTTAACAGCCCTGAAAGTAAAGCGATTCATCTAAGATATAACTAAACCGCTAGAAACTGATCGAAAAATCTTCTATCATTCTTGGATTTTTAAATAAATAAAATGTAATTACACAATTACAAAACACACTCGCACTGTTCCCACTTAAAGCGAATGATGAACAACTATATTTAATTTACAATATTTCCACCAGAAGTGTTCCTGAAGGCATATCAACTTTTTCTATATACATTTATCTACATTTTAGTGTACTTCACCTTATAACATTGCTATATAAAAAGTTACTTCCATATTGTCTGACATTTTTAGAAAGAATTGTGTCAAGAAATGCCAGATAGTATGGAAGTAATTTAGTATTTAGAAATGTGCAATCGATTAAAATTTAGGACATGGAATGTCAAACATGCTGATACGCCTTCTAGAATTCTTGTCGCGGGGAAAACAATATTGTCGTGCATATTTCCCTTAAGCTGTTTTATCTTATCTGTTGTCATTATACATCTTTCAAGTTTAATGTGCGAATAACAAACAATACATTTGTTTGCAAGTTCGACATCGCGCACGACCGTTGTGAAACATTTGTACCACTCACATTCTATTTAAGGGGAAATGTATAAATGTCACCCTCAAATTATTAAATATTAATGAACCCGCTCTTCAAACTATGCTTCCAGTTTTCTTAAATACGGCACACCTATTACGAATATGTTTTTTTTTTGGCCCAAAAAAAGGCATAAAACACTATATTTCGATTATGTTTCTGAGGATATAGAAACCAGATTCGTAAAAGAGAAATATTGAAGCCCTCGTCTGAAATAAAAAAAATGATGTGAACACAGCTTAAAATTCCACAGATAAATATTGTTGCGAAAGTATTGCGTACTAGTCTTGCGATTTCAGCTTATAAGAGTTAATGTTATTGGCCGCTGTAACAGTGCTACACATTTTGCTTTCATTATTCCTTGCTTCCTAGGGTAATTTAAGGTAGCTTTATAGGAAAAATCACTTTACCTCAATTTGTTTTTTAGTTTGTGCGACATGCAAGGCAAGCTCTCAAGCTTAACGTTATCGCTCTACGCTAAAAGCAGTTGCGCTATGAAATTATGAATTAATACAATAGTTTATAACCTGTTATAATTTACGGAATTAGATTGAGCTACTGTTATTTTTGATCTATACATGTTTTATGGCCATGCGCCATCATTTATTTCAAACAATTGCAAATAACTCAGTTATTTTTTTAACAGAATGCTTTAAAAAAATTTGAGACTATGTTACAGTCATACGATACAAAATTTTGGCAGAATGTTTGTGAAGATAATGTGCCGTTTGCTGGCAAAACATCATTTTGCTTCATTTTGCCTTATTTTGACCACAAAATATATTATATTTCAGAGACAAAAATCTGTTTGATGTACTGCAACAGAAAAATTCATACACAAACGATGATATGTAAGTGTTAAAACTTGATGAATTTTTGATATATATATTAATTTGCGTTAAAAATTATATGTTCAGGACCACTGCAAAACTAAGGAGTGAGGCCTTGAGGTAGCCACCTATATAAACGTGTTTTACCCAGTCAAGTTATAAAAGTACGAAATCGTTAAGGACGATACTATACACGCACCACGCCTTTCCCTAACCTCTAGGCGCAAGCACTCGCCGACAGCTCACATCAGTGAGACATTCAGTGGTGACCATTTTATGACGCAATATAATAGTTAAATATATCGTGTACGCGCCTATACATAGAGACGGAAATTTTTTGTGAAAAGATTTTTGCCCCACTTTGTTTCAGTACCTTATGTGCACATCTGCAGTTAAACTTCAAGGTTATTATCAGAGTGTTTTTGTGCAGAGTCGTTATTCATTTGACTGTGCCAATCAATAAACGGATACCTGTCACACGTCACATCTGTGATTTGCGATTTTAACCTCCGCACCCTGGGTTTTATGGCATCCAATCACTGACCACATAGCAGAGCTGCAGGTGCGCACGTAACACACTGAAACAAAGTGCTGTAAAAATCTTTTCGCAAAATTTGCCATCTCTTCCTATACATTTTGAAAGATTCTACGCAAAGACTTTCAGTGTTGGGTTGGCTTAAAAGCGAAGTCTACACACGCAGGGTGGACATAAGAGAGGAACTTCTCGCTCGTATTTACCATGCTTGTGCTCAAGTAAAGCAATGTAGTAATGAGCTCAGATAAGCAACACAGCAGCTGTCTATCAGAGCAGCAAAATGCATTGAAGTTGGTGGTGGAGTGTTTGAACATCTTTTGTGAGGAAATGTACACAATTAAACAAAACATACGATTACAGTATCGTGAATTACCGTCACCTGCATATTTCCCGTTCCTTATTGTTTTCATCCAGTTTCTCTGAAACGGTTAAAAAAAGGAAATATGTTTATAAGAAACATTTTGTTCAGAATCACCAGTACTATCGCCCCTCAAAGCATGTACCTTTCCTCCCGACTCATCCTATGTAGGGCGTTGTTGTTTCCTATGATACCGACTGTACACAGTTTTGTCGGTTGGAAATAGTACGTCGGCGCGTTGCAAAAATTGAGCCAATTAGAATCTAAAAAGTGCAATGATATTACGTTAATTGTTTACTTCAGAACTCAGGTTAGAGTGAACGGAGAATACCAAATTCATCCCTGCCCAAGCGCGCACAAACGTCGGCTGCATATTCAGTAGACTGAAGCTCCGGGGTACTGACTATCCAGTGAATCAGCACATATGATCTCGTGAACAACGGTGATTTGAAAGTAATATTAGCACATCGGCATGGTTACATGTTACTGCGAATAAGCACATATTGTCACATAGGCAGCATGTGAATCCTTGGGCATTTCAAATTGCATGTCTGTTATGGTAGGTTTCTACCCAGAATTTGCAGAGATAACCCTTTACCACAATTGTGTCTGTACAGTGTATTCCCCCTGTTTGTTATTTGTGTCAACTGTATTAATAACTGGATATACTATAATATCGTGAGAATATTTTCTGCCAGCGTGTAGCACCCATAGGGCTAGGAATATTTCGTGAGTTCAACGACCAACATGATAGAATCCATTATCCTGTGTATACCGAAGCCCTACCATTTGTCCATTACCTGCTACTCATTCAGACAACAGGCAATGAACGAATATACGGGGTATGAATATGCGTAGGACTTTGTATTCTACTAGCATGTAGGTCTTTGAACTTGCGAATTTTTCCTAGCCATAGTTATTGAACATTGGTTTTGAGGCACCGTCTAGATGTTTACTGACGATCATTCGTTAGTCGTGGTGCACCGGAATTAGCATTAGCTCAGTCAAGTTCAGACTCTCCAGTGATGAAAATAAAAAGTGAGAAAAATTAGTGAGTGAGAGAGTTTGGTCTGCGCTTAACATCGAGGTCTTTAGCGCTTGTGAGGAGTGACGTGAGGTGAGTATGGAGCAGCGCAGGAATGAAGGGGTGGGGGAAACAGAAGATCCCCGAGAAAACCCGCCGAGCAACGGCATCGTCCGCCACGATTCCCACATGCGCATGAAATAAAAGCGTCAGAAACGTTTACATTTATGTTGCAGCCTTGCACACTGTCAACTTTTTCAGCGATAAATCACCATCAATATTAATAACTCGTATGGGATAGAAGGCAAAATAATGTAGCATTAAGTAAGTTTAGATCCTTAATTTACCTATCCAACAGAAAACACAGATTTATTTAACAGTGTCTCTCTCGCTGATTCAGGACTAAACTCATTTCGAGTGTCCTAGCAACTATAGACATTGTACCAACACACACGCGTCCTTTATGTTTAAGTGCCCTTTCACACAATTATACTTCGAGAACCTTCGTAAGTTGTATATCTGAAGAGTACAAACCCTATACAATATGGAAGAGTTGTTTAAATATTAGAGGAAGTCAGTCTTCAGCTCCGATGCGGAATATGTATTACTCTAAAATGTTCAAGGCAATACTTTAATTTGTTTTAAGATTCCGCATTAGATCACCAAGTCGTCTTAAGTCGCTTTTGTTGTTAAGATGGCAGTAGCGTTATATTCACAGTCGAGTTAAGGTAAAATACTCACCGATCCATTTTTAAGAACAGTTGGCTGTGAAGAAAAACTACAATTCACTAACAACGTTTGCGTTGAACGTCTTGACAATAGATCCTGTGGAACACAGGAATGTGGCAACCTAAACCGTTTACAAGGCATGATTGCAAACTTAAAAATATATTCTTTAACTCTTAGATGCACGTTACCAGTATATCACTTCACGAATTGTTTTTTATATAGACGAATATCACAATAAAAAAGAAGTTACCAGAGGAACTGTGAAAAATATTGCTGAAAGCTGGCTTATTTTGAAGTCTTGCAAAAATTGCTTATTATTGTTTAGATAAAACTTAGCAGTATGCTGGTCAGTGACATAAAAAGCGTTGAACATTTCACGGTTTTCGTAAGCGTTAAACAAGTTTACTTTCCACATAATTTCGCTTAACCACATGCTGCGTTTCATAAAATTGCTGAAGCTGGAAAATACTGCTTATCGTATGGCCTAATCATACTGTATTTCAAGTAACGGGCAAATGTTGCTATTTTATAGAGGAACCACATTATTAAAATATTATTATTTCATCGAGCAATCATTTGGGCTGCAAAAAATTAGCTAATTACCTTGCTCTGGGCTTGTTGTAGAACTGAATTGCCACATTCCGTCCATCGCAGCTGCAAGTGATCTGAACTTGTCTTGTGAGCGTATCGGGGTAAAAAAAAATTACACGGCGTGAGGCGAAACTTGCCCGATAAGGTGGAATTTACAAGTATCCGTCGACCGTCCGTCATTATTCCTTTTATTTACAATGTTACCAATGTATAAACAGAAATCATCTGTGGACTGTAACAGATTTCCTTAAAAATAGTATTTGTTCTTATACATAATATTTATTAATCTATAGCTGCTAATGCGATCGCTGTGTTTCACTACAAATAAATGTTGTGAGCATAATTATCTACTTTTAAGATTATTAACGTTTTAATTTGAGTAAGTATTAAATATAATTATTATTGATGTTAGTATTTTAATGTTTTCTGAACCTTAAAATAATATCTATCGTATTATGATGAATATGCAGCGTTATCTACCGAAAATAATAAAATAAAGAATAGAATATATCACATCTTCCTTATTAAAATAAAACCGTCAAAACGATCGTCACCGTCTTTAAAACGCTGTAGTTTCTCCCGTCCGTCAGAAAAAGTTAAAACTTTGCGAGATTTCGAGGGGCGAACCGATAGAATTGCAGTCTAACCAATCGATAACGTGATCGAAGAACGGATGCCGGACGGACAGATGTGTCGGTAGAATGTAAGTGGCAGACAAGGCAATATTGCCTTAACCTCGCCACATGTAAAAGAAAGTCGAATTAAATTGAATTGTCAGCTTTTAATGGCTTTCGCGGAAGAGAAAGAAGAAAAAAGAAAAATTTTCTTTGGGAGAGGTTGGCGGAGGGGGGAAGAGTAAGGAAGTTGGCTCTCGCAACTCGCTGACGCACGACAGTTAGTGGCAGACTATAACACTTCAGTACGTATTACAACCACCTTCATCGCTACACAAGTGACGTCACAGGTCATGCACAATCCACGTCGGTGCATGCTCGCGCGAACCAACTCTTCCCGGTTTTCCATATCCTCCGTATCAAAAATACATCATTAGTCGTAAAGTGGAAACACACAATAATGTTTAATAGTTTACGAATATAAGGGATACAAATACACTGGATACGTCTGCACACATGTGACGGATTTTGATGCCCGTAAAATCTTTCAAGGATGTTACTTAAATATTATTCAGTAGAACATTGGCACTGGAAAAAAATGACTTTGAAGTTAGAACATTAATTTGGTTTGTTTTGCAATTTAACCAACTTAGATTTTCGCTCAACAATTTATGTTGCACTATTCGTGTATACGTTTATAACTCGTGGTTACAATTTCGTATTGGATAATTTTGTATACATAATAACTTGCGAAATCCAAACTTGTTATGGTTTTGTAACATACCAACAAAAAATCTAACTAATTAAGATAAAAAGTGCATTTCATACAGAAATGAGAGTTTAGGTAGGTACTTATTGAATACCATAATAAGATCACTTCGTAATATGCGTCAACGTATTAAGAAAAAAGAAAACTTTAGGCGCTGCCTACCCGCGTGTTACGGGCCTAAAAGAAACGAAGCTGTAAGGTCGACCTTGAAACGCGCATCAAATGTCGCATCGCCTCAACGAGCCAAGCTCTGTAATACCGTGCAAGATTCCTGCCCGTCCATTTTTACTATGAAACTCTAAGTGGTGACCATATAATTTTATAGGTGGAAGTCTGCAGGAAATTTCAATGCGCGTCTCAGTATGAGTTTCATGTACATACGGTTAGTTCATTTTTAAGTACGACAGTCTGAAAAGGCTTTTTAGTTATGTTGGAGGACTTAGAAACAGTGATTTTAAAGAGCGTGGTGTTTTATCAGTGACTTTCCGACCTGGTCTGAAGTGTTTTTTTTTTCGTAAGTTCGTACAAAGGCGCATGTAAAATAGTTTTGTGGAAAAAAAAATTAACACACTTCAACAGCGCGGCAAAGGCGGCCCCCTTAAGTAAAGTTCTAAATTCAAACATGAATGGAAACTTTTACCGACTGACAATATAAATATTAAGTGCTGCGTAAGATTTTTTGTACGAATTATTTTATTTTATTCAATAAATTTTATATACCTAAGAAAAATCGCCAGAAGCAATGTCTACTTGTTATATTGCACTCGGTTAAAATGTAAAATAACAAAATTTTGCTTGGAACCAAGTTTGATCTTTTCAGATCCAAATATTTTACAGATGTTGATGCTTCAACCAACAAAAATTACTACTCGTGAAATCTTACTTGCCGCGAGCAAAATTTGACTAATATTATCTATCTTATCTAGCGTAGAGGAAAGTAGAAAAGTTTATGTCTTACAATACTACGAAAAAAAACATGATTATCAAATACAGGGAATTTTTTGGTTTATTGAATGTGGGTTTATACTCTGGCGCAGAACACCTACTTTATTTAGAATACGTATTTAAGATATTTGCTGATATTTGGACATGTGCGGTTTTGAATGTCTTCTGCTTATTAATTGTTGATGGAAACTGCTCGAATTATGGGCCAAAAAGAGCCGCAATTGAATTCTGCTTAACATAACTAATAAAAAGTAATCACGGACAACATGTTACTATGTACAGCGTAGAACATATATTACGTACCTTTACAGCAAATCCACGATAATGGACGGGTTGATTCATAGCTCAAGGCATTCTTAAATATGTAATGTTTCGATTGGCTTTGCACGTTAGTTTAGTAGCTTTGTATTTGTTCGTTGTGACTAACTGATAAACTTAGGGTTTGATTTATGGTGGTCTAAATGTTTACCGCTCTTAACACACAACAAAGGAGAAGTTTATTACTGAATTTCCCACAGCTGAGAATATTGCCAATACTCGACACTGAATATTATTGGTACAGTGCTGGCAATGCACAAGTTTTCTGTAATAAACGAACAGGTTGTTGTACTCTGGGGCTGAGTAGAAACGAAAGTAAATAAGTTCGGAATTCCAAATTTATTTGCTTACAGCGGTAAAACCAAATTTGGTTTATCCGCGTTCAGTTTGATTAAAGTGTAATGTTTGTCAGGGTCAAATAACTAAGGAATTGTTTCGCAGTATTATGCATGTCAACTACGATTTCAAAATTTTTACGTTTGATGGCTATGGTTTTCAATTACGGAAAGAGTTAACATTATCTCTACAAGATTGCTATATGATTTACACAATATATTATGCACGCTATTTACTCATTTATGCCATCCTGTACATATAATTTTTAAACTGTTTCAATGGGTTTGTGTTTGTCAGCGGCAATCTAAATTATGTTACTTTCAAGACCGTACTCTTCGAATTAAACTATCTGAAAGCAAGCGTACATTAGTCAAAGTTGGTTTTACCACGTAAACTGGCATGCCAAGAGAAAGGAATTTTTTTTCAGCTGATTGCTGATGAAAGTAATTTTTGTATACCTTAATAACTAAATAATGTAATATCTTTCTTACTGGAGAAGATTTGTTTACATTGTAAAAAGAATTTAAAAAAAAAATGTTTTGACGGTTTAACGATACCGGCTGTTTCTTGAAGTTAAAATGTCACTTTCACAAACTAAGTAGAAATACCAATACCATATCATGGTCTTATTGCCACATACATTACAAAACTAAGTAATGGAGAGGCACAGGTACAAACATAAAAAGTTTGTTAGGATCAAAAATTATTCAAATTTAGACTCTAATTGCTATAACTTATCAATCAAATTATCATTTCGGCAGACTGAAGTGTTTCGTCAACTACCGTAAATTTCTTGTTTTATAATATAAACAATGTCAGGTTAGCGTGTTTTGTGTTTTGTTCGGCAAACAAGTGTGTTATTTACTTGGTAGTATACAAATACATGTTTCTATGTTATCTGTTGTAAGTATAACAAAGGTATTACTAAAACAACTTGTTATTGGTTACCTTATTTTTAATAACTTGTTAAAACTCGTTTTAGGGTAATCCAATTACACGGTATTATTTTGCGTAAATTTATCAGCCAAAATTTATATATAAACCTTTACTTTTACTTAATAATATATTACTGTAGAAAATTAAATGTACAAATATTACATATTATGCAAATATACTTATTTGTAAGAACATAAAGTCATTATTATATTTATTAAAGAAATAGATTACGCAGAGGAAAAATGAAAATTAATATCATAGTTATTTCCACGCATGTTTTAACTGGCCATTGTTAACATATCGCCTGCAAAATTATTATTAGTCCGTTTTGTACTTCTAACACTGTAGTACATAAATCAGTAAAACTGAAAACACACACACATATATATTATGTAGGCCTGCATATACATTTGTATGTAAATACATAAAACGTATGTAAATAAATAAATATAAATAATAATGCATATAATTGGTATTACTCGACAGCAATAATATTTTCATTCATTTAATAATTCCAAGCATTGACTGAGGAAAACGTATAAAAACACGAAGCGACCTTCTCTACTGATAACGACGATGACCTAAAACATAAGATTTGGGCAAAATAAGTGTAGTTGTGTCACGCATTTACAAAAAAAAAAAATGCTTGTTGGTAAGAACAAAAAATAAATATTCTAGGGACATTTAATCCAAGCTCACAAAATTGTCACGAGTTGTGTAACACCAAGCTATAGTTTCAGAGCCATGTTTAAAGGGAGTTTGCTGTCAGTTCGGACCTATAGTCATATGTATGTTTCAACCTTTTATTTTGTATTTTTCCGTGATGAACGAACATTCATGTCACACGTGACATCACAGGACGAGTCTGAGTAGATCACTGCACACGAAGACATGTCGGTCAGAGTCTGGAAGAAAAGAGCAGACAGCTTGTGAAAGATGGGAGGAGGGAGGGGAAAGGCGGCTCGAGGTTCACACACAGAGGAGAGTGTGTCCTGGGTGGCAGGCCGCCGTCAGCGAGGGACTAACGAAGCCAGTGGGGCGAAGCCACGGAGAAAACCCACCCGCGCGCGAGAGCACACGCATGCCGCCTTGCTTCTCGCTGCTGGGACCACCCATAAACCACTTCTCTGTGATCCCCCCCCCCTTCACAAAGAATGTCACGGGGTAGGTGTAGCCTTACACGAGTGTAGAAGGAAGAGCGGTGAGGGACGCGCCTCTTCCAATCCTTCTTGGCTCGCACACACACGGACAACTCCGCGCTTGATAAGCTTGAAGCGCGCAGACAGCGACAGGTTTTGAGCTGGAGTCGAATTATAAAATACGCGTGCGGACAAGCTCGGGAAACAAGGGCACAAAAGCCCTCTAGCGTGTGACGATAGACCTACCCACGCTGTCCAAAGTCCAAACGTGATTCGGCCAAGTATTCACCTGTGAATATGAAGCCGAAATGTCTGTACTGTAATTACGACCTTTATGAGAAGAGTGCGTTCTGATGTTTCGCTTACACAACATTTTGAGAGGAAAAATTTGTAATAGAAATTAATTTATGTTTTGTATATATATATATAAATGTGAACGCAATATTTGCTGTGATTAAGTAAAGCAAAATATTAAAACAATAAAATGTCCTTTACTAATAGTGACATAAAACTTCGATCTAGTTATGCAAAAAAGGAACCAACTCACAAAATAATTTATTTTGAGATTATAACACCATGCAGAAGGATAAGTTTCAAAACATGTCCTTGAAAAAGCATAATAGTTGACGAAAAATAAAAGTACAGAGAAAGCGGCTTATACAAGGTTTAGATGGACAGTAAACCGTGGTTGTAGCTCCGTCTAATTAATATATTTAATATTTAAGTTGACAAACTTGTACTGTAGGGCAATATAACTAGATACGCACCTATACCGCAATTTCCACAGTTTTCCCATCTTACATTCAAATAAGCGCAATAACACAATACGGTTAGTAAAGTAAAGGTCATATTTATTCCTACGATTGCCAGCCCGGAAACAAGTATCTAAAAACGAATTACAATTAGAAATCACTACAGGAATAAAAAATAAGGAAAGGAAATTTATGAAACTAGTTTAAAATGACGTGCCAAAATAAAAAGAAACAAATAAAACAATCGCGTGCGCAAATAAAAAATGTAATATGTTTGTAACAGTTTCAACAAATTTGCAATCCAGGTACAATATAAATAAGTTAACATAAATATTAAATATTATTTATTAATTTGAGTTACACTTCATAGACCTATAGGACATTTCACATGTTGATGTTGCTCATATACTGTAAGGGTACATAGTTAATTTGAAACCCGTATTAAAGATAAGTAACTATGGAGTGTTAACCAAAATGTAATAACGTTCCTGGCTTATAACAATACTGTTAGCGAAATTCGTTGGCAAATGTTGTGTATCTTTGGCGTTTAAGAGATGAAAGCCTTATATACACGATGACGGCAATGATGCACTTATTGGTATATTTTACATATCTGCAATCAATACTCACAACGTTAAAATTTTAGTTATAAATTGTAACATTTCATAGGTTTACATTCCTTTTTTTGAAAAAAAAAAAATCACTTCCCTCCAAAAGTGCCTAAGTATATGGGAAACAGTTGTGTTTTATATGAAATAAGGTTTAAAAAGTACTTCTCTATGATGCTGTCCTTTTATATGGTGAACAAGATGCTTTTAATGTACTTATATAAAAGAGAACACTGACCGACTGACATGTCAAACTGTAGCCCAAACCACTAATCTAGAATCGTGAAAATATTTTGTGCAGTTTACCCTCAGGTCATAGGCTAGCATTAAGAACGGATTTTTTTCGAAATTCGACCTCTATGTTGGTGAAATGGGGTGAAGTGTATTTCCGAAGAAACGTAGATAGATCTCGAACCAGACGGCCTATCATCGTGATTTTTACTTTGACGGGACACACATAAAATAGCATTATATAGTTTTAGGATTCTTCGAAATACAACTTTTAGGGGGTTAAAATACCTTAAATTTGTTTCTTATTAGCTATCGATATCTATCGAATCCTTAGGGATAAAGAGTTGGTTTTCACTTTAAAATGTTGCTTACGTAAATTCCCATAAAACAGTTTTAGGCTTTTTGAAATTAGACCACCAAACAGAAAGAAGGGGGGGGGGGTGTTTTTTATGAATCGTCTATATCACTGGAACACAGTTGCTATCAACGTTATTTTTACATAAATTGGTTATGTATACAAATAACAATAACAGGCCTCCAAGACGTTCCGAAATTTAATCATTAAGGGCGCAAAATTCGGGAAATGTGTTTTCGACTATTCCTCAATAGCTATCGAACCAATCGAGATATCGAAGTGCTCTTTTGCTTTATATAGATGATTATGTAAATTTATAAACACCGTTTAAATATATTTTCCGAATTCGGCCCCATTGATTTTATACAGCGACGTGGTTTTATTTAAGATTGATGCTTACTCAAATACCTATAATGTAATTTATGGAATTTTCGAAATTCCCCACATAAGGAGGTGAAAAGTGGTGAAAAGTGATAAAATGTGTTTTCAAATAATCTTCAATATATCTTGAACCCAGCTGGCTATCGTCATGTTTATCACGTTCAAGAGACACCAGTAAAGAAATTTAAAATGTGATAAATGGTTTTACGATTTTGAGTCTTTTAGGACGTGAAAGGCCTTGTATGTGTTTTTGATAATTCTTAAATATATGTCGAACCCATCGAGGTTTTCAATTTATTTTTGCTTCGTGATGATGGTTAAGCCAATGGCCGTAAAGAGGTTTTAAGAATTCTCAAAATTCGAACTCTCAGTACTGAACAGGGCTGATATGTGTTTTTAATGAAATATTGATTTTGCTTTGAATGAATGACCTGTTGTCGTGGATTTCACTTCACTTGGTACGAGAACAAATATTTAAGGTACGAAATTAAGATTTTTTCGAAATTCGACACCTAAAGGGGTGAAAAGGCACACAATTTGTTTTCTAACCAGTGAGATATTGACGTGGTGTTCGCGTCAGAGTGATGCTTACGTTAGTACCTAAAAAAAGTAATGCAAATATTTTTTTAAATATGATAACTTAATAAGAAAATTTAGTTTGTGAACTTTCAAGGCAGACAATCCGTAAAGCAAGTATGACCAGCGAGGTTTTAACTATACAGGAGTTTAATTATACAGTTGTATCGAGACGTGATGTACAACCTCTATGACACCTGGAAGTAAATATTTTATTTTTAAAAGTATTATTCATGAATAATTTCGTCGTTACGTGGTGCAGTTTATTGTTTGTAGCTCCGATCTACTGTTTGGGAAGTTTCTGAACTCAAATCCCTTTAAAGACTGTGAAATTGTGCAAGTTTGACACACATAAACTGCAAGACAGATTAAATAAGTGGAATTTGGATGAAGTTCGAAAGGGGTGAACAAGTATTATGCAGTCCGCTATCTACTGAAGTTCCTCGAAAGCCTCAGACCACATATACAATCTCACTAACCTCAAGGTTGGGGCACCGAATACGTTTATATTTCAACGAAACATTATCCCGCCAAAATTCCTGAATGCCAGCTAACTTCAAGTGAAGATTTTAAAAAACAAATATGTTATTGAGGGCGCCATTACCAACAGTTGTGCTCGAAAGAAATCAGTCTTAATACTACGGAAACTACGTATTTCATTCGATTACCCTCTTACATTAAAGAGTCTTAATTACCCCACAACTTTAACTTTTATGTGACTATAAATACGACCCAGGTGAAGTCCCTGTTAGTGGCAGGGACAAACCTAATTAAGGCTGGTTTTCGCATGGACAGCTATAGCTACTTATCCTGCTGCAGAGTTAACTCAACTAGCATATTTGTCATTCTAACGCTTGATGACTGAACTACCTATCTGCTGTACAAAGATGTATCTGCTGTGAGTGTAATACACACAAGCAAAGCTGCGGGCACACTGCTAGTTTATATACATATATACTATAAAAAATGTAAGAGTAAGAAAGATTTTCTTTCTGCTTTAACAAGGACTTGCGAAATTACAAAGATTTTCTTTGTAAATTCTCTCGTGTATAAAGTTACAAAGGCAAAGTTTGTAATGCTACAAAGTAATTCCTTGTATGTAGAGACAGTTTTTGCGCTGTAAAAATCTTTTTGTAAAAATGACAAGGCATTTCTTTGTGGCTTTACATTATTTTTTAATTTACAGAAATTTTGCTCGTAATTTGTTTTTTATAAGGTTACAAGAATTTTCTTTGTAAAAAACTTAGGAAAAAAATGTAGTCTATCAAAATCACAGTTTTGCGGAAGTTACATAGTTTTACAAAAAGCACACTCTTAGAGAAGAATTTTTTTTAATAAAGTGAATTTCCATATTGACTGCGTATTCCAAAATTAAGGTAAATAGTTACCGCTGAACTACACATTGGATGAAAACAAACAAAGTAATGTAAACTGTTATGGAAGTCAGGGTAGCCTAGGGGTAAAATGCGTAGTGTCCGAGTAGAACATGGGGTTCTGAATGGACGTAATTTTTATTTTCAAAATAATTTCATTTTAAATTAGCTTATTCTTTAAGAGGGCGTGGTACATAATTCAACGCTAAAAGCATTAATCTATTACTGTAGGTTTCTTGAAGCCAATTTGCGAAAGTCAAACAATAGTAATCCTAGACAATAGTATTAGCCAACGTTTTAAACAAAATTGTTTCCAGTGTTACGAACTTCTGAGACACAATCTGTGACGCCGGAACCTCGTGCATTTAACTGCGGCGCAAGAAATCATGCGTAACGAATTAGTATTTTTGGATGAATATTTACTCATAAAGTCGGCAAATATCATTATCTAGGATTGTCATTGAATATTTTATTCATATTGGCTTCGAAAAAAGCGTAAACATCAATTGATATTTTCAGCGTTTATTTATCTACCACGCACTCTCAAGTGTGATTATTACAGTAAAACGGCTATTTAAAATTTAATTTTTCCTTACTGCTAGTACAACTACATGACTATCCCATGTAATTTTACATATATATATATATATATATATATATATATATATATATATATATATATATATATATATATATATATTGTATTTCTTACAAAGACAACCATTGTAGTTTTACAAGTAATTTCTTTCTAAACTGGGTTTTCAAAAATTTTCCTTGTAGAGTACAAACAACATTTTTACAATGATACCATAATATTGTTGCGTGCCATGTACCTGGAGGCCGGTGGTCGGCAGCTGTTTCGTAACACTTTGTGGACTGGCCCCTGTCTCAGGCCGGGCTGCTACGTGATGGGAGTCACGCTGAAGCTACGTCATGGATACCTGTCCCAACTGCGCTTTAACCCTACGAGGGCGGCCTACGTGACTTAAATCATGACAGAAACATGCTGTAATGTGTATTTTTAGACCCCTGTAATTCGGGAAACCCCTGGAGTTTGGCAGGACTATAAAAGCTCCGAATCGGTATATTTTAGGGAGTTCGCTATTGGTAGTGCTAGAGAAAGGTGCTATGGTTGTGGAGATAGACTGGTGAAGACATCTTGGTGACGTCAGAGTCTACTGTGAGGCGGCAGGCGGCTACCTTCGGAGCAGTGTTGGACGAACCAAGAGGACTGCTGCGGCGGGCTGACGGGCGACGAGGAGGTGCGCGACGGGAGTCGAACCGAAGACCTCAAGAGTGAAGACAGCGGTGCACTCGGGGTGCTGCGCAGCACACGACGATTCATCACCACGGCGGACTATTAAGGTTGTACACTGTCACTACTTGAAAGACTGTTGATTGGATATATGACTGAATTTTATTGTGATTTGTAGTACTGTTTAATTAATTGATGGTAGACATTTTTTGTGCTTTAATTGTCAAAGTTGATTAACGTGTCTGTGACACAGTAGTAATTGTGTGCATAACTAATTGTGTTGTGAGAGTTATAGTTGATTACTGTTTTGTGTATTTCGTAGCTTTGTGAGCTATTAAATCCAGTACCTAATTTAATTCTTTTATTTCTAATTATAAGACCTCTATCCCAAAAGAACTGACGGGAATTGCCCACAAATAAGGTTTATGTCCCAAACTTGTAACAATATGAATATATCTGGTCGATAAAGTAGTTTTATTGGGTGGGTATAATAGTCTATACATTAAATAGAAAAATATAGGTAGTTGCATAAAGATAGAGAGACGACGTATTTCATTTTCTCACAATTTTGCTACATCCAGTTTTATTATTCTCATACGGTTTTCAAAAGAGATTAAAAACGGCATGAAAAATGTGAAAAATTAAAAACGTAATGTAAATTGTAAAATAAACTTCGTAATATTGCTGGGTGACATTGAGGAACGGAACCGAAAACAACACAATCATTCGTGTACTAGATCAACACAAAAACTCTCAGATTTAAATTGCGACCACCAACATCTATGTTCAAATACTTCACTTAAATATCTAAAGACATTTTGTATTTCTTAAATGGTGTGTAAAATTCACGAAACTTACAGTTTTGTCTTTTAATATTTGCAACTACTGCGGTTTGAGGAATTTTGCACATTTTACACTTTGTAACTACAATAAGGGAATGTATATAATTCTTAGAAAACCAACTATAAAATAAAGATTTAAAAATTCATAAAGTTAACTAAATTATTTTCTTATGTAACTGTAAAATAAATGAGTGAGAAATTTTGGTCAGCGCTTAACATCGAGGTCTTCAGCTCTGGTGAGGGATGACATGAGGTGAGTATGGAGCGGTGACGGAATGAAGGCGAATATCCGGGGAACGTCCTCACAGGGAATCGAACCCGGATCGCCTTGGTGGAAGGCGATTGGTCAGTCTGTTCGGCCACCGTGGCCCCTTTATAAAATAAACTATGCAAACTGGTGTTTGTGTAGTTAAAAAAATATATTTTCCTTGTTTATTTATATGAAGTAAAATAAATTTGCATATAGACCTTATTGTTAGCTTCGTTAGCTTTGTTGACGGTACAACTTTGACGAAGAAACTAGTGAATAATTTTCTACCTAAATAAAACTGATGAATATCAATTGAGTTTTGCAATTTATGACGGTGAAATGAAACTAGCTTCCTGGTTAATGGATAACTGATGTATTCTAGTTCCTTCAACTAATTGAAATGCGTTTGTTTATGAGCAGAATCGCTCGTGTAAGGGAAACCACAGTTTATTTACTCACAGAACACTGCCCAGAGGGTAAAGTAATTAACAACAGGCACAATGTAATTTTTTCAGCAGCTCGATATTTAACAGCGCTCGTGTAGGTAGAAAAAAAGGGAGGGGGTGCACAATAGAACCGATTGAACGCGGCTTAATTTTCGTATCAGTTACTTGCAATTAGGTACATGGAAGAGTGCATGTAGCGAGTTTATTAATTAGTACGGACACCAACTGTGATCATGTATCCGACAGGTGGGGCTATGTACAAAAAAAAAGTAGAAAACACGTGACCCGTGGCGTTATTTCCGAACGAGCAGCTGCAGCGTAAATTTTTTCTCATTTAAATTTTCAATTGCCTCGGTCGGGCTTTACGTTGGTGACCCTCGGAAAGTGTTGGCGGTCATCAACCTGCGTTTCCCATCAGCGCAATTGATAGGCCCGCCGAGCGTTTCCACAGCCTATGTTTGTTTTTATTTAAGGCGAGCAGCCAATGAGTTGCGCCCGGACTAATGTCATCACGCGAAGCTACGGTAGCGATCTCAAAACAACCCACCAATTCATCCCTGAATAATAGCGTATGTACTTGCCGCTTGTGTAAAAAGGAAGGGGGTGGAGTAGGCGGTGTAATTGCGAGGGGAGAGAAATTGAGGGGTTGGTCTGAGGAGAGATTATGTTATTATTCCAGTGTCGGCCGGTTTTCCCCGTCGCTGGCCTAAATACGAGAGAGCCGTCTGGCCGTTAATCAAACGGCGGGCGTGACCTAGCTTGCAGGATGCGTGGGACTGTGTACTAACTTCGTTCAAGGGAAAAAAAAAGTTACAAGCAAAAATACGTTCTGCAGTTTATGTGTCCTAGGCATCTGCTGGCCCCTCAAAGTGACATGGAATGAAGTCCTGCAAATAATACTCGCCGAAATGAGAGGGGCGATGGAAGCGAGAGATCTCCGAGAAACCGATCATCAAGAATCAGGAAAGAACTTCTAGAAATCAGTGAATATTCACTGACTATAAGAGCCTTTGGACTGTTTTTATCTGTTGAAAATAACCTTAAGGAATTTCGAAAGAACTTCCTGAAGTAAGTGAATATTCGCTGATTGCAAGAGCTTTTTGGCCCTATTTAGTTGGTTCAAAGAGGCCATCATTAATTAGGAAAGAAATTCTAATAACCAGTGATTACTGACTGGTTACAATTAATATCTCACTGGTTTAATTTCTCAAATTTACAATTAGAAATAAGGAAAAATTTTTTGGTAATCAGTGAATATTTCCTGATTCCGATTTAGATAGTAGATCAGACCATCATGGTCGGCTTGCTTGTTTATCATTAGCACAGATCAACAGTGAAAAATGTCCTCCGAGTTATCTCCTGTAATACCCGCGGGGGTTCACATACACTAGGAAATGACTGAGGAGTTAACAGGTAAGACATGTAGTTGTACTTGACGCCAACTTTATGTAACTTGCTGGTGAGTGGTCACATAATGTACACTCTCAATCTTCTATACTCTGGTTATGGGTTCCTGAGAGCACCAAGTGTGTACAACATTGTACTAGATCACACAGAAAAAAACTGTTTTGTAGTGGCTACAAAATATTTTGTCAATTTAGTCCCTACGAAACATTTTTGTTGTAAACAGCAAATATTTTGCAGTGTTTAATAAGTTGTTTGTTGGTGATTACAAAATAATGAACAATCCAACAGAAAGTTTTGTGACCTCTGCGAAATATTTGGCATCCCCACAAAATTATTTGGTAGGGTCTAAATTGACAAAATATTTTGTCGCCAAATACAACACGGTTTTTTTCTGTGCATACTCTGTAACAGACCGTCCTACTTCGTCAGACACTGAAAATGTTTACCACATACACGTTTATGATTACATGGCGTGTGCCGATTGAAGGAAACCCTTGCACCATACTGACTGTAGAATTTCACAATTCCTACCAGTAACTTACATTGATTTCACAGACTACCCTGGGCCATGTCTAGTCATTACAACAGACATGCAACATTTGCTTTATTATTTGGGAACAGACCACACTTAAATGGCTTGAACATGTAATTAGCTGTGTAGTCATTTATGCATTAAGACTGTTTTACATGCGATTTAACACACTACTGTGCAAATTTTAAGTGTTGGCCAAAATCGTTCCTCGCTGCAAACCACGACATGGAAAACGTCGATAGCTGCTTGCTGTCTATAGTACAGTGCATTTAGATAAAATTTAATTCGAACCCGTGAGAAAAAAAAAAGCAAAGTGGTCAGAATTTGTGTAAGTTTCTTGTAACTGACTCTAAATGTCCCGCGATATAAATCAGGTTTCGGGTTTTCCGCCATTTTGTAAAATATGCCAGCCATATTGGATTTTAATATGCATTCACGAAAATACTTACTGTGGACAAATTATATGACTTAAGGGGACTGATACTTTGTTATATGGGTAGCTAATGATTAAACAATCGCCCGGAATGATTTCGGACTGACAGAAGGAAAACCTTAAGAAAATAATCATAAATTGTGGCACTACTAGTTCAGTGTCGTACTGCTACAAGCTACCTTACAAGTGAACTAAAAATCTTTAACTTAACACACGGAAACATTTTATTCGTTACATTAAGGTTTGTCTGGTGTACAGTTCTTACAAATATCACATGGGGCGGCTACCCAATGGTCGGGCACCGTCCCGTGAGCAAAGTTCTGATTGGTTGCCCGTACGCGTTAGACGAACCGTAGAATAATTCGGATTAAAGTAGTGAAATATCCGGTAGGACTGTAAACTCACACGAGAAAAAAATACTTTGTGGTAGCTACAACATATTTTGTGGGTATTCGCCCTGAAAAATTTATTTTGTTACCACAAAAACTTTAAGTGGTCACCACTAAAATATTGTGGTTACCACAAAATTATATAATATTTACTACAAAATAATTTTGCAAGTAAGTCTTCCTACAAAATTTTTTTTTAAATTGTGGTCATACACGCTAGCAACATGGCGGAAACGCTTACTGACAATCAGCGTAAGGCGGCTGCCCTTCTAGGCGGCAGCCGGACCAATAGCAAACGTGCTGTAACATGCAGGAGCCAAACATAACACGGGGCTGGTATCAACAGCCTCGGGCAGCCAATAAGCGGCGGAAGTTCACCCGTATTCAACATGCCACCACTACGTTTACGCCTGTGTAACCACCTGTCGTGAACCAAGGTTACTTCGGTGTGTATACAACACACGTACACATATAAACTTCCCAATACCGCTATAAAGCACAACGTACGTGACAAAGAATGACAAATTTTTTGTATTGGGATGTAGTTGTCTATGACATGTGGTTATATTAAATAGGCATTCGCCTTACGCAGAGAAAAATGCTTGGTACAGTCGACCGTATATATGATTTTATATGGCCAAACAAGCGTAAAAAATTAACAAATATTTGGTTTCCTGACAGATTTGTATGCCAACTATAGGGTTTAGTCAACAATACATATACATAATGTTCAGAAACAACACATAATACGTAATCCACGCGAACGCTGTCTGAACTAGAGACGAGAATGTTAGTGGCAAAATGTTGTATGATGACAATTTTCCTTTAAAATATGGCAACATAGCGCTGTAGTTATAGTCCACTCTTGCGCTCCACAGATATATTACTTACCTTACTTCTACTGTTGTGACCTGCACATTGTGGGTACAGATTCGAATCCTGAGCAGTCCAAACATGATTCTATTCGTTTACTTGACGTAGCATACATAATACCTGGACGTGGAGCGTAAAAGGGGAATATCTCCGTGAAGTGTTGCAATATTTTGAATGTAAAATGTTGTATAACAATTTGCCACTTACATTTTCGTCTCCAATTTAGCCTAGAATTCACGTGGTGTGATTATTTTGCTTTTGTTTCTGGACAACCTGAGTGTGTGGTCAAATATATATATATATCTATAGAGGGAGGGAGTAAGAAATAAAGATTAATATTATTTGATTTTGTTAGATCAGATGTGCATAATTGATTCGCCATTGTGAACGTACATATGGTTGACTACATCAAACCTTCTTTCTCTGTGTAGGGGATTTATAAAAACATCGGGAAAACTGAAATCATGACTGCCTGATCGGCAATCGAACCCGCGCTATACCGCAATAGAGTTGTGGTTTTTAACTCTTCACTCCCTAGCTCAAAGTTTTTCACAATACAAGCATTATACACGGCGAATGCCAACAAAATATTCCACCTCTGCATATACTCTTGGGGGAACTGTAATCTCGCGTGACCTGAACATTGTCGAGTCCAGTCAAGATTGCGTCTTCTCCACTGATAGCTGTTCTTTACTTTCATACAGTTATCTGTAATTTACGTCATAAGACATCTCCGACGTACCGGAAACATCACCGTTACAAGAAGAAATGTTGATTCTACGTTCGTCTGCGCCATCCAAGGAGTTATTTTCTCCGATGGACCGTGATGCGAGCTCCGAGACGGACAGATGTGCGGGTTGCCACGACGTATCTCGCAGATACGCCCTCCGGCCCGGTCCTTTGTTTTCCTCCGTGCTGACGGCTTCTTCCGCATCTCGGCCAGTTCGCATGCTCGTCATGTTAACGAAGGAGAGGGCCGTACCAGCCCGATATCCCGACTAATTAGCCGTTCCCATCATCAGCATAATTCCCGTAAATAGCGGCGTTGGGAAACAGACGGCGGGGCGGGGCGAGGACCTCGCCTCGGCAAACTTACCACCAAATGAGCCCTGTCTTTGGGATTTTAATTTACTGTTATCTCTTCTTCCACTCCTTCCTACAGCCTGCAACACCGTCTCGGTGAACAGGAGGTGGAGTGGAGAACGGCAAGGGCCGTTGTTCGGGTCGAACATCCGTGTTCTTCGGTCCTGGAACATCAGGAGAAAAACTCCGGCCTCAGGGCACGGCTCGCGAGAACCGCATCACAGCCAATGTTCAGCTTCTTCGCACTGGAGTTCTGAGAGCGTAGTACTTGAATACAAACTTAAACGTCAGTTAAAACCTTCAAGTTTTTGGAAGCCAACAATGTACAAATAATCGTACTTTCACAAGGAATTGTTTGTAAACTAATATCGAAACGTTTCTCAGTGCAGTCACTTAACAATAATGTCGCAGACCACTAAAGTGGTCCAAGTTTTTCGAGTACCTGTGTGTACTGGCAGGGTGCATTTTTATGAGCCAATTTATTGATGCGAAATAAAATAATTTTAGACGGCCTTTCATATTTTAACAAATATTTTGTACGTTTACAAAACAAATTCTTGGAAACTAAATGCCAAGCAAACTTTACGTGACACTTAGGACAATTGTAAAATCTACAAAAATTCATTTGCAAATATCCAGTTACTTTGTGAGTACACAAATATGAATTTGAAAATACAGACACATTTGTATACTTATAAGCATATCCTGTAAAGTTTACATCATTTTTACAAACGTAAAAGGGATTTTTTTGGAAACTAGTTTCCAAAGAATTGTTTGTAAATGTATAATTATATTTGCTGTGAATACGAGAACATAAAAGAAAAAAATACGAGCAATCTTAGTTAACGTCTGTGGCCTTAAACTATATAACTAGAAAAAATTTACTGTTCAAAATGTCGGCTAAATTGTTGTCTAGGCTGGACTATTAACATTTTCGGGTAATGGTATGTCAGAAATATACTATTTTTAGCCTACTTTCCGAAGGAAAAAACAGGCTTATGAGATCATCTTCCTGTCTGTGTGTGTGTGTCCGTCCTAGTGTGTGTCCCCATCTTAAAATTTTTGAACCAATTGACCGAATTTCATCAAACTTTATACACGTATAGTTAGTCTACTGCCTCTTCATATTTTCAAAATGGCGGCCAAAATTTTTTTTCGATCAAGTTGGATATTTAAGGAACCGTAATTTTAAATTTCACCAAACTTGATACACACACATACAAAGCTGACTTGATTTTTGCGCGCTTCGTTCATCCTGTGTTTATATTTATATAATGGCGGAAATTTTCATGATTTTAACACTGTTTTACATATATTAGGGAATATGTCTCATAATTTCATCAAACTAGCGTACATACTTATATTACATACAAAGCTGACTTTAATTTTGTATATTTTCCAGAATTTCAGTTTAGGGCGTGATTCACCTCAGTTTTCAACGCCTTTTTATGTATATATTTGTACCAAATATTTTTTATCTTATTTTAGACATAAATTGTGACTAAATTTGGTTTTTATGAAATTTTTTTATTCCTCACAGTTTTTGCATAATGACTCGTAAACGTCAAAATTTGCATTTTACGGTTTGGTGATCGCCACTAAAACCAATTGACATACTAAACTAAAAAAATTACAGTGATTGAAGATTGACCATGTTGTAGGCTACAACGTCTCATACATAAAAACAAAAAATAGTATATTCTTGTATTTAAAAATAATTGTGAAATCTTTAATTTAAAATTAAAATAATCAATAATTTTAAAAATTACAAAAAAAAATATTTAGTTTTTACATAGTAGACGTTGTAGTCAACAACATGGTTATACTCTGTAATTTTTTTCATTTTGGTATGTCAGTTGGTTTTAGTGACGTACTTAAAACCGTAAAATGCACATTTTAAAGTCATTACGCTAAAACTATGAGAGATGAAAAAATTTCATAAGAGCCAAATTTAGTCACAATTTATGTCTAAAATAAGATACAAAATTATCTGGTACAAATATAAAAACAAAAAAAGACGTTGAAAACTGAGGTGAACTGCGCCCTTAAACTTGGTACACATATACCACGTAAAAAGCTGAATTAACTTTTATATACTTCCTTTATCCTGTGTTCACATTTTCAAAATGGTGGCCATTTTCGTATATTTAGCATAGTTTTTCATATCTTAGGAAATGTTTTTCAGACTTTCATCAAACTTGGTACACATATACTTCATCATTCTTTGCTCATATTTTAAAAATCGTTGACGTTTTCGTATTTTTAAAACTGTTCTACATACGTTAAGAAATTTTTTTCCTAATTTCATCAAACTCAGTACAGTTATACTACATACGAAACTGACTTTACTGTTGTGTATATAGTTCATCTTGCGTTCATATTTTCAAATGAATGGACATTTTAATTTCTTCAGAATAGTTCAATTATTTCAGGAAATATTATTCTTAATTTAATCAAATTTAGATCTCACATACATATTAATATGCTGACATTCATTGTCTATATTTTATTCAACATGTGTTTTACGTCCATAAATGCGGCCATTTTATAGTTTGATATAACTGTGAAAATTTTATATTATTTTTAATGATTTTGGTCCACATATATAGCTTGAAAATACTTTCGATATTGTTTTTGTTCGCTTTATGTTAATATTTTTTAAATGTTGTATTTTTTAATTTTTAAAACAATTGAACATATCCGAATTTTTTTCTATTTTTAATAGATTTAGTACACATCTACTACATACCATACTGACTTGACTTTTGTGTATTTCGTTAACAATGTGCTTATATTTTGTATTTGCGACCATTTTTATATTTTAGCATAATACGACATATTTGAGGAAGCATATTTCTGTAGTTCATTGATCTTAACATGCCTATTTTACTTAGTTGACTGGACGTTTTGGGATTCGTTCAGCCTTTGGTAATATTTTTATCGTTGTGATAGAAGTACACATTAAAAATTTGTTCCCAAGTTTTATCTATTGGTTACGTACATTTCAGTTAGTAAGCTGACTTATCTTTTGTATATTTCGTTTATCATATGTCTAAATTAATAGTGTTATGCTACTATTCGTAGATGTACGTAAACAATTTTAACTTTCAGGGTTAATTTTCACCCACTTTGAAGAAAGTAGGCTTATCAGTTATGCTGTTAAATCTTGTTAGTTTTATATTTGTAATAGACAATATATTATTTATTTTTTAGACACCAATTACGGCTAAATTTAGTTCTTATGGTATGTTTTTATCTGTCATAGTTTTTATATATTGGTTTGTCAGAATCCAAATTTTCATGTCACGGATTTAAGTACGACACTTAAACCAACTGACATGCCTATTGAAATAATTCACACCGGATTAAGCTGTTGTAGGAAACAGCATTTCTCATATAAATCACGAAATAATGTACTTTTGTAATTAAATAATTACAAAGTTTGGAATTTAAGATTTGAAAAATTCTAGATATATTTAAAATTATAAAACCCTCTTATTTTAAACGTTACATAGAAGTCCATTATGGAATAACTACGATAGATAAAAAATTTCGTTACAGCAAAATTTAATTAAAATTTACAAAAAATATTTTAAAAACCTTATGCAAATTTAAAAATAAAACTTTATTTTAAAAATTGCTCTCCACCGCCACATTAAGAGGCATGTATCAGTCCCGTCGCAAACTTCAGTGGCTGCTTCGTCCGCATGCTGTAAAATCAAATTTTCGATTATTTTAATGCGTACAGTTGCTTTTTATTAAGTTTTTATTCGTCATTTTCTTACTAGACGTTAAAGGAAAAGTGATAAAACTTCAATACCATTTGCAAGCTGTTATTATTACCCATTAACTGCCGCTATTTGCAGCACTGATACATCTAGTTTTCTCCATTTTTTCAATATTTATTTGTTAACGCTCAGAATGTGCATATAAATAAGCCTATATAGTTTCATTCGACCACATTAAAAGCTTGATTGCGAAAATATCTACGATGTGAAAATGCGTATGGGTAATTTTATAAACTTCGACAGTAAGCTGTGACCAACAAAAACATTGTTTTAGCGATGTAAAACATCTCTAACGACGCATTTGAAAATATGTGGGATCTTTAGTTTATAATGTTCTTATTTACATTTTGTAATACTTTCCTTTCAAATTTATTTATTTTAGAAAGTAATGCATTTTTTTCTACCAGCTATTTTGCGTAATAATGTCATTACTATTTTATATTTCCAAATAATAACTCAACAAATTTTCTTTGCTCTCATACGTTATAAGTTCTATACAAAATGAACATCGTTTGAGACCGAGGTTTTTCGTTTGCTGCAAAAATTAGTGGTGTAAATATTATTGTCAACGTTTAATTGTACTCAGTAAGTGATAAATTTTGACCGTAATTAAGGTAAAATTATAAATTATAATAACTTTTTATAATTTCCATTGGTAATGACAAAACTTAATGAAAAATATATTTTTGTGAGTTCTACAATACTTTCTCCTGTGTGACTGTGAGATGTCGCGCTAATAATCAGAAGTACTTTCGTCTGGTATGAACCAATTGTAACTCACATAAGTGTAGACATTTACATGTACAAAGAGTAATGTGTAATATAAGAACATAAAGGGAAAGCAAATATATTTTAGCTAACGTACATGTGAGAACCAAAACAAAATTTAAACATTATTTATTGTGACAGAACAAAGACCTTACGGTAGGTAACAAGATTCATAAGATGAAACATACTTTGTATGTCTGTGTCAACCGCTTAAAAAGCAAAATAAAACTGCTGCGCTAAAAATAGTGTATAACTTTGGTGGAAAAACTACGTCCACATTGGTATCTTGAGATATTCAAAATAAAATAATGTATGAAAAGGAATTAGCAACATTCTTATCCTAACAGGAGCAAAAAATATTGCACAAGGTGAACATAAGTGTTAGAATGGATTTCGCTGAAAACACATTAACATATTACACTGCGAAACTGGACCAATTACCTCTCAGTCTACGTTCCACACGGCAAGTCACGAGTGTTGAATAACAAATGTGGACGACAAGCTTTCAAGCTCAATGATCTCCGGTGTCGATTTTTCACTTGTCGTACCCGGTACTTCAGTTTCTTGCCCTTCCGTGTATTTATAATTGGCTTCGAGGAATTGACAACAAGGAATATGTAAAACAATGGTGGCGTGTTTACACTCCCATGTCAAGCTCCTGCCTCAGAAATAATGTTTGTGGAGAGAATGGATAAAATTATCTGTAGAAATATTACTACTCTGAGACTACCAACAATAATGTGTATCATTTAAAATTAACATTTACCTGTTTAAATTGTAAGGTACCGTATTCTCTATCTATCTCAATATGGTAGTTGAGTAAGTATTTTATGACACCAAACAAATTATCACCAAAGTTTATCCACACATGTAAACAATAACAGACTAACCTATATAGAGATAACGTATTTAAAGTACATATCGCATTTGTAACGCTAAGAAAATTTGAAGAAGACAAATACTTCAAATGTAACGATGCTAATTGACAATACTGAACAACTGACATAATTATGTAAATTATATGTTAGTGCTTTCTGTAAAAAATTAAGACTTAAACTTCATAAAACCATAAAACAAATAGTTTAAGTATGTGCTAATTATTTTGGCGTAAATCTTAAATTTATGACATGCAATATTTATCAACTGAATGTTACTTTCTTAAAGTAGACGTACAAAACTCTCTCGAGCATTCTCCGACAATCGATATATTTAATGTAAATTATAAACTACGCAGTTTTATCATTTTAACTGGACATTTATCTAAGTGTTTAGAACGCATGGTGTTAGTCGATCGGAGTAGTTAATTAGTTTTAAATTTTATAACCTTAGTTTAGGTCAACAAGAAGTATTGCTTAAGCTATTAAATAGCATGAAAGATATATAGCCTACAACTATTTTTGGTACTATTTAATGAACTTCTTATTATTTAATACCATGGTAAAATTATACTCTCACAATTTTTTTCTGAATTCGCGCAAGTGTTTAATACAACGTCTGAAAAGGAACAATTTTCATACATTTATGCACTATTTTGTAATTGATTTAATTTACCATGAACTATTTACATTCCATACAGAGAACATACAAAATTGAGACTATGTTAGATTTCATTTACTTGCAGCCAGCTGTTGGTAATTTACCTACGGGACTTGGGGAAACTGTGGTTACACGTTGTATATATTACTTGGTAACATTATAATTATTATTTTACATTATCGTACTTGAATAAAAAGCAACTGATCAAAATTATTGCGATCGCGTCCGTCTTCAAAACAACCGTCGTTTTTTGTTCTAGGGCCAGTTAAGAAATTGTGTGTCATTATGTCCTTGTAACTATTAAAATGAGCACTTCCTATGAAAATAATGGTATGCCGAAAAAAAACTAACATGGCGCCAGATTTTAATGTAACATCTATTTACACAGCGCTCAGTGACAAATAAATTTAAAGGCAACAATCTCACGCCAAACGTTAAGTGCGAAGGCTCCAAATACGCGATGTACAAAACGTAGCAGGTTGCATACACACACAGAAAAAAAACGGCATTGTAGTGGCTACAAAATGTTCTGTCAATATGGACCTCACGAAATAATTTTGTAATGGTTACAAAAATTTTCTGTAGTCACTGCAAAACTTTATTGGGGACAGCAGAACAATTTTGTGGTCACAACAAAAAAATTTCATAAGGTCCATAATGACAAATTATTTTGTGGTGACCAATAAGTATATTTTTCAGTGCATTTTCTGTTACTACAGAGAGAAAGGTTACTAAAACAGAGAATGGTATGACAACTGTTACGGTGATCGTGTATTTAGGGTCTTAACGACGTCCCTGTGACAAACCGTTTTACATACTTGCATGTCTGAATAGCGGTCACGGCGTTCTGAAAACTCGTGTAGTACATCTGATATTGAGAACTGCAGGAAAAAATACTGGATTTGTTACTATACAGTTAACGTTCTTGACAGTAGATAAGAAGATAAATAAAGAGATGATGAAACACTTTCATCGCGGGACTATTCATTAATTTGACGGTTATTGAAAACTGTAAATCATCAAGTTGAATTAGGTCCGCAAAACGATTTGCTTGTTCACAGAACCAAGTTATAAAATCATGTTTAAAAGTTAAATAGGCCTAAGCGTTATTCTAAATAAACTTACGCGATGAGCAACGAAGTACAGAGGATAACATATTCTGCAGATTTTTGTCTCTCAGTTCGCAAATAGTAAGCTATGATGTGAGCAGTATTTTATTCGCATTACGAGGAAATGAAGATGGAAAAAAATAAATTAGTTTCCTCACACAACGTTGCTGTTTCACAAATATTAAAAACAAGACGAAATTATACTTCCCTCAGGCTTACCTTCGTAATTTGCCATGGCAACTAGAATCTCTGGGTGGACGCAATTTCTTTCCTGTTACTTTTATTTTTGTATTTTTTCCCGTTGCGGTCTACTGGTTCACACAGCTGGGAGATTGTTAACCTGGGTGGTCCTTGCTGGGCGGAAATATACCGCGTCATAAACTCCCGTGTCTTCTCATGAAAATCTCGGCAAGTAGGTGGAAAACCACGCAACATTTTGCGTCTTCTTAACGCAACAAATCATTCTAAGCAGCTGAGACAGTTAATTTCTGTAGCAACCTTAATATTTTTTTATTTTTTTTGTTTTTGTTCAAGCAATCGCATACTTAGTAGAGGCAACGATTAGTGCAATTTAATGTTACAAAAAAATTACTGTTTCTCATAATATACTACTATTTCTGCCACAACATGTAGGGAAGGTACTACACGAGACCTTATTTTTGGAAATTAAATACATAATTAATCTAACTTGATAATGAGAAATCACCAACATCTTTGTGTAATTTTACGACTGTAAACTACAGTTACACTAGTAAATAAGAATTTCGCGCTAATGCACGAATACCAAACTTTCTGATACGAACCCACCAAAATGAGATTTTTTGTAACTATAACTGAACGCTCACGTTAATCGTAGTGCTCAATATAAAAGCTATCAACGAACGAGAAAAGTAGCAGCAAGATGTCAGATCATCAAAAACACATTGAATCAATAATTATTTTAAAAAATTTGTCTTGGGCTCGTTCGTATAAAGATTAGCGTTATAGAAATTTATCAGCTCTTGCTAATATTTCACGTTTTTTGACTGACATATGATTATAATGGTATGCACCCATCCATGCCCTAGTTAACTGTTGCAATTGGTAAAAGAAGCAAATTCCACGGAAAGAAGAAATCCAAATTTGATTTCTATATTAATGTCGCGTATAGGCTTGTCACAGTGACTGAAGCACTTAGGAAGGGAGTTCGGCCAAGAATAATTATAAAAAATTATTATTTCATTTTGGCCTCTGACTTCTGAGTACGGTGAACTGTAAACTTCAACTGACTTATTTACAGTATATATAATACTAGCAGAAAAAGCATATTAAATAAAAAACTTCAAAAGTGTTCATTTCATTGCAAACCGTTAAGGGCGTTGGACCCATAAAGTTTCATTTTTTAAATATTTGTGCCAAACACTGTTCAACTTTTGCTCATCAGATAACACGTCTTTTTCCCAAATAAAAAAAAATAGTTTTTTTGTATTTGTGCCAAACACTGTTCAAATTTTGCTCATCAGATAACACGTCTTTTTCCCAAATAAAAAAAAAATTAGGCCCCATAGTTTTTGCGTAATCACTCATCAAAGTCACAAAATGGCCATTGCGGTGTAGCCAAAATCATTAAAAGAAATTAACTGACAAATTCAAAATTACAGTAGCTGATAATCAGTGTATCAATGCATTTTATGACATGGTTGACAAAAGTTAGTTTTGAAAATTTCTGTAGTAGCCAAAAGTCTAAGTTATGCAAAAATTTACTAATTTTCGTCAATTTTTTAAAAATACAAAAATTTATCGCTTTGTGTTCACAAAAGTGTCTTGAAGTAGCTCACATCATTAAGAATTAATACGAATTATCTTGTTTCTGCAAGTTAATTATTTTTTATTATTTTGACTACACCGCAACTGCCATTTTGCGACTTTGATAGGTGATTATGCTAAAACTATGGGACCTATTTTTTTATTTGGGGAAATGACATGTTATCTTATGTGTAAAAGTTGAACAGTGTTTGGCACAAATATAAAATTTTGGATTTTTACAGGTCCAACATCTTTAACATCAACTGATTATTTGAAAGGGATCGTTCGTGACAGAGCGAACGGGTTTACAATTAATCAGAAAGTGAAGTGTAATTAATATTTATTTGGTTTTCTACTTTAAATTCTATTTCAAACAAATTATTGGAGTTTATCGTTTTCGTGATAAATTTACTTTGAAAATTGTTAAGCCTCTAGGCTAATATATCAGTACGTATACTTGCGATAAATGTTCTAACATAAATTAAATGAAACACATGGTAAGACATAGTTTATGCAGGCCCGGTAGTTCATGTCTGAGGAAGCAAACAACGATGAACAGATAAGGGTGTTTAGTTGTATGGTTTTAGGCGCGAGGCAAGTGGTTGTTGTGGATCTGCAATAAAAAGCCGTAGTCACTACATAAATGTCAAATAAAGTTATGAGCAGAACAGTTAGAAATAGTGCAAAATTTTCACAACAAAACATAGAAAATCTGTTTAAAACAATTTTACTGATGCTAGATTACAAGAAGTCTAAATTAACGCTAGCCAGACTCAGTAGTTGAACTGCTGTTTTATAGGCATCGCTTAAAAAGGTTTGTCAACAAGTCCCAATATAAAAATAGTTCTTATGATATTGTTAACAGTTCTCCATAATATCTTTATATCTTCACATATCGTCCCAAATAAACAGCATCACGTATTGTATTTGTGAATGAGTTTTACTAGAAATATTATAAACCAAAAATTTTTATTTCAGGCTACAAATGTTTACAGTTGCAATACCTGAAACGTAAACATTTAGGCCAATCAATGTATAGAGAGCACATTTTAAGTCCCGCCCATCTGTTACTAAATACCAATAAATATGTTTCATTGTGGCCTCGATACACACACACACACACACACACACACACACACACACACATATATATATATATATATATATATATATATATATGTGTGTGTGTGTGTGCACAGGTGCTACTATGTATTTTTACAAGAATTCTTTAATTATTTTTTGATGTATTTGGAATTTAATATTAGTTCAAAATTTGGATTTTATTAGACATGCAGTTTCTTAGCCAGTTTATATATGAATATACATATTTTTATCACATAGTATTGTAATTTTTTTTATCACAATACGCTTATTGTACACTATAATGCTGTTATTCAGACGTACATGTACTCCCGCAAGTTTAGTCTATAGATACGTTGTTATACACGAATATTTAGATAACATACAAAATATTTGTATTTTTTAAACACCTAATGTACTATTTATAGATTCATTACAAATATTTAAGTCAGTTTTTTCTTTACTTGCGGATTCATTCATATCTAAAATCAGTTGATACTTTTTAGTGCATCTAGCTAAATTAATGACTCATTTTTGTTTTGTTAACTTAGTTTTTAAGTGTTTATTGTAGTAATAGTTTAATTTTTGTTAATTTCACATGTATGATTTTAATTTTATAAGAAATGGTTAAGTGTAAGAGAAGGCGAAAGCCTTAACATCGCCACAAAGCCATTAAATAAATAAATAAATAGGTTGTCCAGAAGCAGTCGTATAGTAAACGCAGCACGCGAAACGTGAGCTACATTGGAGACGACTGTGACAACATGTTGAAGGTCACATCTTACGTACACTACGTGGCAACACAGCATGTAGTTAGTATTCTCTTGCGCCAGACAGATACCTTACAATCACTGTTCTGACCATCATTTTATGGGCGCAGGTTCAATTCCCGAGCAGTCTAAACATGATTCTCCGTTTACATAAAATTACATAAAATAATAACTGGACGCGAGAGCGTAAAGCGGACTTACTCCGAGCTATGTTGCCACATTGTGCACGTAAAATGTCACTATACAACATTTTGACAATACCATTTACATCTCCGTTTATCCCAGTATTCGCGTTGTCTGTGGACAGCCTAATAATGAAATACGCTGAAAGTGTACGTCTAGCAGGGCACTAAAAAGTGCTCACTTTACTGTAATCAGCCTATAATGAGCAAATTTAAAGATTTAGAAGAGAGGTCGATCTTTCAGTGTAGAATCGTGTAGGCTATTGCGCCGATTACTTTCTCCGCAAAACTTTGAATTCGGCGCTTCGACGGGAGGTTTGGAATGCATCGATCATTGGACAACGGAATACGATGGAGTGGTTTAGCCGAGTCAGTTGACGATGAACAATGGGCAGTGTAGAAGTTGTGCGAGAGAGCTCCAGCTACTGGCCAGAGGAAGACAAACAACTCAGGGCTTTATCAATCACAGTAGAGACCACCTGTTCGCGTCTAGTTTCCCGCTCCACTGCACTGCGGCGCCAGCGGCAGCTTGTCCGATACTATATATCCGGCCTCTTGTGCTACCTGCCTTCCGTCATACTACATCAATAATACATTACTAGCCAGGAGTCCGACAACTGCCCGTAACTGGGCGTCTAGACAGGGAGATGTACGAGACCTGTCTACAAAGTCCGGAAACACAGATGTGTACAGTGTCTTTGACATACCCACTCCAAGTGGCATGCCTAAAGAAATTAAACCGCGTTACTGTAATATATATATATATATATATATATATATATATATATATATATATATATATATATATACATACATATAAACACACATATGCGTACACACAGATACACAGATAAAGGCCATTCGGAATAAAGTGAGCACTAAAGATTTAACTTTTGAAAAAAATCACTAGCCGTTACTGCATATAAGTCTACATTAACAACAGTTACATTATTGTTTGTATGGTTGGTAGCGAATAACTGCATGTAGTTCCATGAATTTTCTTATTTGAACACAGCATTAGTGAAAAAACATCAATTGCAAACGACCTCTCTGTATTTAATATACTGAAAAATATTTATTTAAGTTCTTACTGACATGCCTACTGACTGTACATTTATATTTAATTTGCGGCAGCAAATAGCGACGCAACCGAGTCGATTGTCGTTGGCAGACGCCGCTAACTCTTTGCGCCACAGAGGTAGTTTAAAATTTCACCGACAGATGGCACCAGAGTTAGGTTTTCGCCGCTTGGAAGCGAATTGCGTCATTCAGTTTGTTTGTCCGCTATGTAATGAATATCGGTTTCTGATAAACATATATAAAGTATTAGAAGTGACTGTTCATGAATATCATTGATAAATTATGTGAAGTCAATAGTAATGTAAGTTGTTTTGTTTTATGATCGCCAGCCTGAGTACCTGGAAATAGAAACAGCATTTTTCCCCTGTTTCACACATTAAGAAAATTGGTTATTTATTATTTCTCTTTACGTGCGTCGTCGTCGTTCATTACAGTATGCTGAACGGAACTTGAATTCTTGAGTTGCGAGTGTCGTGTGTGGATTTAGTGGCGGTTTTAATTTTAAAGTTCGAATATACTGTGCATGCATTTACGAGATTCGTAACGATAATATCGCCGTTAGAGTAGACGCAGAGAAACCAGTGATATAAGACGTTTACTAGCAGGTATTTATAACTAATATTATTACTGAGTATAGCACATATTCAACACCCGTGCATTTAATGAGTACATATTGTAGTTAAAATTTATCGGAGCAGTGTAACGTAAATGTAAACATTGTACAAGCCTATGCAAATAAAAGTATTAAATGTTCTCCGATCAGCCAAATTAAAATTATGGCGTTTTAAGATTAATAATTTCTGTAATACTGAAGAATATCTATCTCTTCGGTTTCCTGTTTGCGGAGTTTTCGCGAATTATTTTAAATCTTAAAACGAAGAAGATATAGTAGAGCTATTATCACATCATGTGTTGAAATGTCTTTTTAATATGGAGTTTAAGTTTTTCAAACCAACAATTTTTATAGTTTTGTGTAAATATGGACGTAAATTTATTTTATATTAATAAGTAAGCAGACTTATACAAAATATTTATTTCGAAAAAGTAAGATTGCACAGATAAAACAACTTTGAAAGCATTCATAACGGCTTAACGGTATCGGTTCCAATTCAGAATAAAAATATTATATTTGCAAAAACAAGACACTGTCGATAAAACCCCGACGCCTTAACCGTGATAAGGGTTTAAATACTTAAGTATTAACTATACGTATTTATTTATTCATTAAATGATCTCAAAATAAATCACTGAGTCAGTCAGTGTTACCTCTGCAGTCAAAGTATGTCCATATTTGACGGCAGGTTCAGTGTTTGCAAGTTTAATGAAAACGTTCATATTTACGTGTTTCGGTGAATTTACGCCCCTGGACAAGCGCTGCGCTGTTTCAGTCCTCACGAAAAAGCAGAGGAATTCGAGAAGAAAACAAAAGAAGATTTTTTAATCAACGGCTTAGGGGAGGCTCCGACTTTAGAAGAAGTGTGTTAAGTAAAACGTAAATGGAGAGACATCCTTTGTCTTTTCCTCTCTGACGGAAGAGAGCGCGATGATGGATGAGAGAGGAGAGGGGTGGGGGCAAGGAGCTGTCACAGCTGGCTGCTTGCAAGCTTTTCAAGCGCAACGGAGAAGCCCTAAGAAACAAAAGAACCAAGCCACGCCCCCTCCACTTCCGGCGAATGTACCCCCCTCCCCGGGCCGACAATGGTGTCTATTACAGCCGGCTCCGTGTATGCACTTAAGCATGAAAGGGTGGATGCGACGTTGCGATTGGCCGACAGGCAGCCAATCAGGAGTTCGCGATGGAGCTGGCTTTTTTTATTGCGGGCGGGTTCAGGTCTTCATACATATGTCATACAGGCGCCCACTTGCTTGTCGGAGCATGCTAATTAGAGTGGAAGAAAAAAAACTTGGCTGGCCTTGGTTTGCATGTGGGTTCCGACTACAGTCAGCGACCGTAGAAAAATGAAGTCTCGGGGTCAAGACCATGATGTCGTCACTGCATGGAGGAGGGCGATGAGTTCATAGAGATTTCTCTGTGAAAGGTCGCAGCATGGTGTCTTTCTGAGCAGTCGCACTCGGAGTGACATGACTGCAAGCAACTGCCGCTCTGCGAGTCGCTTATTTATGCTCGCAGCGTGGATACAGAGCTTGAAAATATTTTTGCAGTGATTGAAAGCGACAGTCCTTAAAATTATCATTGTTTTATATTGATAAGGGGCAGTGTCAAAT
Organism: Medauroidea extradentata; assembly: GCA_003012365.1. Classification (NCBI taxonomy): domain Eukaryota; kingdom Metazoa; phylum Arthropoda; class Insecta; order Phasmatodea; family Phasmatidae; genus Medauroidea; species Medauroidea extradentata. The sequence goes on from PNEQ01041536.1 coordinate 86,075, forward strand.
TTGAATACATCGTTAGTGACGATATTATCTTAGCACGAAAATATACTTAATTACCAACTACTTTTCACATAACAGTGCGTCAAATTAAAAAAGTGTTATGTTACAGGGACGTAAATAAACTCGAACCTACTTATTACAATTAAATTATTCTCACAGACATAAAGTGATATGTGCTACTGTAATAAACACATAATATTATCTGTTGTTTTCTAATAACATTTCTTACATTTAACAATTTTTTTTTCGACTTTGACATTCCATTACACGTACTGAAACTGTGAAAGTAAAAAATGTACCATTATAGGAACTGTTACACGAAAATGTAATTAAAAGTAACGACTATAAAATTAAGACCGTTTTGTAAGTATATAAAATTGTTATTTTAGCAACTATCACCCTTACGATTTTGGCTTTATAACGTCTGCGCTGTAGCGATAGCCATAATTCTGCACGGGCAAACGCGTAGCAAGTATTTTTCATATATATATATATTACACACACACGGACACGGACTGCACCACGCGAATAAGTGATAAGTAGAGACACTGGAAAGTCGCGAAAATATTTAACATAGTCTCCAATGAACTGTAATATCTCAATAGTGACACGTGTGAGCGGTTTTCTGGCGAATCACACACACTCTGTGTTAAAACTGCACAGTTCTAATTGGGTCTGTTGAAGAGGGACACAGCTGCTTCATATAAACGATAGCCAATATAGGTGTAAAACCTTCAGTGCTATACACAGCGTGTTGGAGTCTAGCAAACAATAAACTTTTCCCGCGATTTACCAGTGTCCCTAGTGATAAGTGATCAAAACTACGTAGTAACTAACTGTTTGTTAAAAAGTCGTCAGATCCTTAGTCTACGAGAAAATTTACTTTTAAATCTTCGAAAAACCACAGAAGTGGAAATGTGGGGTAAGGTTGTTCGTAGAAACGGACTGCACCACGTGAAAAAGTGACTAAAACTGAGCAGAAAATACTCTTTGGTAAAAAGTCGCAAGGCCCTTAGTTTATGAGCTATGTCCAAAATGCCTGTGAGCGGGAATGAAGGGTAATGGTTGTCCGAACTGCCATGTCATTTTGCTCGTTAACGAAGGGCCTGGCGACTTTTTACCAAAGATATTTCCTGCGTAGTTTTGGTCGCTTATTTGCGTGGCGCAGTCCGTATCCGTGCATTACATGTGATTCTGTGTAAGTATGTGTGTATATATACAGTTGCGAATCTCCTCCTCAGTTGGTTTGTTTAAATTCATTATTAAATAGCTACTAACTTCGCGTTTTTTAACATCGGATCCAACTCGCAAACATTCGTACGATCGTCCGACATCTATCGCTTGCTGGCAGGGTATTGGCCACTTCTCCCTCCGTTTGGCATATCAGAACCGCTAGCCAATAATACGAGTTCATGCCACCATTTTGAACGGAAGTTCTCAACAATTACAAGAGTAAAAAATTATTATCTCGTTTCAAATTGATTGCTCCCTTCTGACATTAAAGTAATAAAATTGTCTGCAGTAGGCACATATTTATCTAACCACAAAAAATAAATAAGAGTTATTTGATACCAGTGTTTCAAACGGAAGATGACAACGATTCCAAACAACCTGTTGCTGCGTGTGAGTACCTAATAAATTCAGAGTAGTGTAAGCTAACGGCACTGAATTAAAAAATTAATAGCTCGGTTCATATTAATTGCGCCTCTCTGACGTTAACGTGACCACATTGTTTGCCATATACAAATGTTTATTTAACCACAATAAAATGTAGTAGCAATGAGAATACCGGCATGTAGAAACTAGCTTTGTCGTAACGCCATAAAAAAGAAAATACCGTCTTATTCTTGCAATAGCTTGAATTAAATTCCATAGGTTTATTTATTTTTGCTTCGGGGCAACGGTTGCCGAAGGTAAAACTATAATGATTAAATTTACAAAAATGTATTTGTAACGGAGATGGAAGTGCGAATTTGTAACGAAGATGGAAGTGCGAATACTTGCTGCAACAATAGAACGTTGCAAAAAAAAAAAAAAAAAAAAAAAAAAAAAAAAAAAAAAAAAAAAAAAAAAAAAAAAAAAAAAAAAAAAAAAAAAAAAAAAAAAAAAAAAAAAAAAAAAAAAAAAAAAAAAAGCAATATTTAAATAAAAGTTATGCACGAGACCAAAAAAAAAAAAAGAAGTGATTAAAACGTATATTTGTTGATGTTAAATTTTTAACATTAAGTTCCCGTGTACGGGACTGTGATTAAACTGATATGTTAAGAAAAACCACTCGACTAGTGTAAGCAGATTACCCGTGGCACGTTCTGTATTATTCTAAAATAAAATGGAAGATTTCATTACCTGACAATGTTACACCATCATAACTGACAGAGGTTCGAACATACGTCAATTAGGTACAGGAAATTGCTGCGTATCGCTCAAATTACTGACCAGGCCATTGATTCTAAATAACTTTAGAAATTTTGCGTAGAAAGTCCTTGGAAACCAATATTAAAAAGTAATCTATTGTCAAAATGCAAAGAATGTTCTTAAAAATTTTTATGTCTGTATGATATGACAAAGAGAAAATTAACTTTTACTTTTGTACTTCAGTCTGTTTACGAAAATTAAATTATTTATAAAATAACGGTAAAACAATAAATACTTTAATTTTAGTTATTTACTGTACATATGCTTGCATACTACATGAAGCCAACATTGCATTTAAATACGTGTGCAAACGCTGTGTGTAGTCAAATTTTCCAATTTATTTCTTACTGTTAGCCCAATGCGAATATATTGTTACAGGGTTTGCATCCACTAATTGTATGCGTATATATATATTTATTTATTTATATATACATATATATATGTATATATAAAATATATAAAATTCTCGTGTCAGAGTGTTCGTTTCCATATTCCTCCGAAACGGCTTAACCGAATAGGTTTTTATCTATTTTATACTCCTAATTGCTATTGTTTAGCAAATGTTTTTAATTTGATAATTTTAGATCCCGGTCTATAACTGTGTTAGTGATGATCACTGATCAGTTATCCCCACGAGCTGATGCCAGTCTATTCCAACCAGGTGTCGCTGCTGTATTATTGTTATTTATTAATTTGTTTATTATTAGACCTCTTCCACTCACATACCACATCCTTACACACTTACAATAAGTTGTATTTAAATAGGAAAATGCACAGAACTATATTGCGTAAATTCGCTGCCAACCATGCAAGCAGTAAGGGAACTATCGGTAATGTAGAATTATGTGCAGTAACTGCTAGTGATATTACTCATTGGTTCAATTTTAAGTGCTCACCATATCCGAATCGCCTATACCCATGTTTTGTCATGCTGGAACCGAAGAGGATATGGCGTAAGACGTTTACGGAAACGTAGTAGGTATAATATGCTCGGTTGTGTTGGTCACGTGATCAGGTATTCTCCGTCGTTGGAGGTCAAACGGGTTTTTCCGAGCGTACACAGATTCTTCTGGCGGCCTATTAAAAAAAGGTGGAACACAATCTGCAGACGCGGTATATATCAGACTCCGTCTGGCAGACCTGTATTGCTATACCATGTTAGGATAGTGTAGAATATCATTTTGTACTACGTAGCTTGACAATTGTGTACTAACAAAAATGCTACAGCTAACCCCAAAAAAAAATTTTATATATCAATACGGGATTGCCAAATGAAAGTTCTCTGACACACAACCACTGTTGTAGAATTAATCGAGCATTTACTATATTAAACTAAATTTTAAATGTTAAAAATTCACATGTTTAGAAGGTCTAGTAATTATCGTATAGTTTATAAAAAACCTGAATTAAGGACTCTGACGACATTTTTACATTACAAACTCCTTCAGACTTCTCGTCCATCAAAAATATTACATTCCGACATCGTATTTTGAGTAAAAACCACCCAAACGCCTTACAAAATATTTTATTCCATCTGCACACACAGGATTATGTGTTCGTTTACTTTTAACGCCCACTTTCCTGTTTTTCGTCAGCTGATGGCTATCTACCCTCCTCCCGAGGATGCCGGCTACGCAATTTCAGGATTTTTCAAAATTCGAATATTAAGGGGGAGAAAAGACGTGAAATATGTATTTGATTATCTCTCGATGTCCAACAAACTCTTCGTGTTACTGAGTTTATTTTGGCTTCAAAATGAGGATTACGTAAATACCTGAAAATAAGTTTGAGGACTTCTCAAAATTCTGTTCCCAAGGGATGGAAAGAGGAAAAATGTGGTTTATAATTTTATATTATATAGATTGAACCGAATGGCTATCATTGTGATTTTTACTCCTATTGAATACTGATGCAAATGTCTATACTTACACTATTGTCTAAGATGGGACGTTAACATGTTTAGAAATTCGATAAATTTGGTGGTGAAAATACGTAAAATATGTTCAACAACTGATAAAATAGTGTGTATAGAACATCGTAATTTCCGATAAACTCGTGACAATGAATGGCTACATAGTTTTCGTAGTTTTTCTTAACATAAAATCCTCGAAAACTTACAAACAAATATGTTTTTTTTTTGCGAGGGAAATCTTTGCACACTTACAAATATTTGTGAAAGTAATATTTGTGTATTATTGCAAGGTGTGTTGTTTAACATGACTGTAGTAACTTTTGACAGTTATGAAGGCGTTTACATTTTGCATGCCTTAAAATCTCTTACAATACAGTACAAAATTTACTGTTCATTCTGTGAACCTGACACTTTAGGTTAATTTAGTACCAAAAAATAATGTCTGCTGATATTTTGCTTAAAACATACATACAATATTTGGTAAAAGTTTTTATAACCATCCAAATTATACAGTTGATATATTGTACAAGATATGTCAAACACCGGTGTAGTTGTAACTCGTTTACAAGAGGAATGTTGTGACTCTTCTGACGTGTCATTCCCATTCTGCCACAATATGACATCGCCATTTTAATGTAATAAATCGAAACACAGTTATAAGTGAATTAAAAACTAAATATCCCATGAAATTAAGATTACACATTCACTATACAACATATCACATTTAATAGAGAATATTTTCTCTTTTCTGTAGCCATTGCTTGTGTGACGCATGTTTCTTTCATGAATATTATATTTTTAAACATCATATTTCTGTGACAGTACTTCAGTTCTGGGGTCAAAACACGGTGAGGGAAAGTCCAAAATGATTTTCATATATTTGATAGCTAAACATTTCTGAAACAGGAAAAAATAAAACGATACGGTTTGTGGCAAAATGTTCACACAGTTACAAGTTTTAGTAAACTTTTCCATAGCTTAATCTGTTCTCCATAATTAGCACGGATATTTCATGCAGGCCCTATACTAAGATAATGACAGACCACATCTTTAGCATAGTACCGTATGAGCAACTCCAGCGAGGATATTCTGGAGACCTTGGGGCAAAATATCAGGCCCTATACTCTGCCAATCTAGCGACCAGAATAGCTCATTTGTCATTCAAAGTGGTCTGAACAGTCAAGACTCAGTGGAGCAGGTTATTAGGCTGCACTATAAAACTGAAACTCTTTAAATAAGGGATTTTGAAATGTTTGGTTGACAATCCAATTTATAGTGTTGATGGTACCAGTCTAGCACAGTAGCAAGTTGTAAATTTAAAATTTTGGGATATGTTAATAGTTTTGTAATTGTGTGTTCATGCTGTTATTAACTGCATGAGTTTTCTTCTTTCATTGTTAATTGTGTTATCTGTGCCCATTGCTATATTTGTCTAAGGACAAGTAGCCTGATTAATTAACTGATTGCAGATCTTATACCTGTGGCAGTGCAAACAGGTCCAACATGACCAGGTAAAACAGCCGAGATTATTTAGGCCTCTGCAAATAAATTTTGTCCTACGTCATGATCATGAACTTAGCACTATAAAGCACAATGTCCGTGTTAGGGAAGGGCTACTCCGAGCTCCGTATTATTTAGTTGTGGCTGTTTACGTCCCCTGGCACAGTAAAACAATATTTGTCCATGAAAATTACCCTTTCAAAAATACTGTGTCTTTGTCGATACGAATCAGCGTATCAAGTTCAAGTGCTTTGCACTATTGTATAATATCAGCTTGAAGCTCATGCAGCGACTACATCTTGCCGGGATGTAATTTCAGTGTCTTGTGCACCGTAACTTGTGGTCGTGGGTAGCTGCAACTGTATAGATGAAGAAATACCTCGATTTAGTAGGACTATCGTAGAAATGCCCGTTTCTCTACTGTATCACTCGTGTTTAGCCATGCATAACAATTTATCATCAAAACACTTCCAGTTTCCTGGAACCTTTCTGTATCACTGTGTGATGGCCAGACGTGAAGGTAGTGTGCTTCAGTAACATGTCTGGAACTTCCACTGAACTTGAGTAACATATTTAGTCTTTATATACAATTTAACACACAGTGCCACCCCTAGGGGTGACAATGTCAAGCGTTTACCTTAGAAAATACATCCAAATAAAACATTAGAAGCATGAAAAAATTTTACCATAACCTGCACTATCCTCTCTTTCATAATTTACAAGTTATTTGCATTTGTATATAACTATTGTAACAACTTTTACAAATTTAACAGACTTAATTTCTAGTTCAGATTTAAACCAAAAATTACCTTCTTAGTTGTCCACCGACACCCTTCATGTACGATTTAATCATTGTACTGTAAACGGGGTGACTTTAGACATGTGGCATGACTTTATAAAACTTTTATACAATATTAATTTTCCACAACTGTCAACTGTCAGTAAATATTAATTAAACGTCACCTAGATACTTACTATTCGGAATTTATCGCAAGTATTTATTTACTCACTATGAGCAAAATAATTGTCTGGTATGTCCCAAAGTCAACCCGTGTCCAAAGTCATCCCAGTTTACAGTATTTGATTATGTGGCTAAATTCTTCATTATTTTGCATACACATTTTGTATCTTATTTAAATCAGTATCTTTAACAGTTTGTCTGCAAATAAACATAGGTACAAGAGGCAGCTACACGAATCTCAGGCACGTTCGACGAATCACTGTTTTTTTTCTCGCAGAAACGTGGGCCGCTACACTATAACTTTCCCTTTCCACTGAGTGGTATGAACTCAGGAAAGTACGATGATTTTGTTATTGTGTAACGTGATGTACATTTGCACTAAAAAAATGAAAAATTATGTTTATTTTCACTAACCCAGAGATTATTCCCGTAAAATTTACTCATTTTACTGCGTACAAACATTCGGAACATATAGACAACACAACTTGAAAATTTTAAGTAGTTATTTTGATATAAAAAATTCACACCATTACTTTAATTTCATATTTTCACGTTCAGAAAGTGTTAAGAGTACGTGTTAGTTTTTTAATGAATGCACCTATAACGGAAATGGTAACCAATAAACTCTAATATGTAATAAAACTTCATTCAACATACCGTATAATTTTTCTCAACTTACCAGTAACATAATACATGCATCTGTAAACATAACGACGTAAATTAAATAGTACGTGTATTTAAACCTTTTAGTACTATCATTTAACGTCTGTGATGCGTATAAAAAGTTACTAATTTACCAGATTTGTAAAAACCGTCATTTCAAGTGATTCCGTCTAACCGAATACCTCTTAATTCTTGCTGGTTGTACCATGTCACAACTACTGCGTTTATTTGTGGTTGTACCTTGGTTTACAACATTATCTGTAAATATTTACAGTACTGATGCCAATTACTCTTTGTGTGTTGACATGGCTTACTCAAAGTAAATCGATATTGTTGGTACTGGAATGAACACGAGACGGTAATGTCCACACACAATAAATTTTGTTTTGAACTTAAACATATATTATACAATGAAATCAACGTATGTCCTTAGAACAGTCTACATTTTCTGAAGTTTTGTGAAAAGGAGTATAAAGTTAGTGACATTTAAAATTGGCTGAACGGCGACAGTTGTTATATGTACTGTACCTAACTAAAGAATTTTCAATTTAATATATAATAAATGTATAAATACATTTAAACGTTATTTATTATTTGTATTCTAAATAAACTTATTTATTATATGTATCAATATTTTGTAAAGAAAATATAAAAAAGAAAGATAGAATAGCAAAGCTAGTCTCATTAAAAATACTTAGTTAACAGTACAAAAACTTGGATTGTAACTTTTCGTTTAGTTCGAATTTAAACTTTACTGGTAGGGAAATTGACAAAAAAAAATATATATATATATAAATGAACACTGACTGACTGACTGACATATCAAACTGCAGCCCAAACCACTGAATATAGAACCGTGAAAATTTTTGTGTGTGTTCCCCTCAGGTCGTAGGCGAGCACTAAGAAGAAATTTTTCGAAATTCGACCTCTAAGGGGGTGAAAAAGGGTGAACTGTATTTCCGAAGAAACGTCAATAGAGCTCGAACCCGATGACCTATCATCGTGATTTTTACTTTAATTGGACACACATAAAAATACATATTGGCCAATTTAAGGATTTTTCGAAATTCAACATTTAAGGAGGTGAAAATCCATTAAATGTGTTTCCTATTAATTATCGATATATATCGAATACTTCGGGATAAAGCGTTGGTATTCACTTCAAAATGTTGCTTACGTAAATACCCAAAAAAGCAGTTTTAGGATTTTTTGACATTCGATTCCCAAACAGAAAAAACCTGCCAAATGTGTTTTTTTTATAAATCGTCTATATCTTTGAAACACAATTGGCTATCATCGTGATTTTTACTTTAATTGGTTACTATTAAAAATGTCTATGGCAGGGCTCCAAGACGTTTGGAAATTCTTTAATTAATGGTGTGAAAATACGTTAAATATGTTTTCGATTATCCCTCCATATCAAGCAAACCAATCGAGATATCGAAGTGCTTTTTGCTTTAAATTGATGCTTTTGTAAATATTCCAAGTACCATTAATATATATTATCCGAATTCGGCCCTAAAGAGTTTAAAAAATGGTAAAATATGTTTTCAATTCACAATCTATATATATCGATCCCATTGATTTTATACAGCGAAGTGATTTTCGTTTAATATTGATGCTTACTCAAATACCTGAAAGTAATGTCACGATTCCTTTTAAATTCGCCACTTAAGGAGGTGTAAATGGGTGAAAGGTTGTGAAAAGTGTTTTCAATTAATCGTCTATATATCTTGAGCCCAGCGGGCTACTGTCGTGTTTTTCACGTTCAATGGACACCAATAAAGTATTCTAAAACGTGGTTCAAAGGTTTTTAGAAATTCACTCTCTTAGGAGGTGAAAAGACCTGGAATGTGTTTTAGATAATTCCTCTCTCTCTCTCTCTCTCTCTCTCTATATATATATATATATATATATATATATATATATATATATAGATCCCGTCGAGATATACAGTTAATTTTTGCTTCAGGATGATGATTACAGAAATAATTGCAATTTTTTTTAGATTTTTTTTTTTTGATTTTTTGGAATTTGAACTTTCAGTACTGTGCAGAGGTCATATGTGTTTTTTAATGAATGATCGATTTTGATTCGACTGAAAGCTCTATCGTCGTGATTTACACTTCAGTTGGATACTTACACAAATCTCTAAGATGTGAAATTAAAATATTTCGAAATTCCACACCCAAAAGTGTTAGAAGAAACATAATGTGTTTTCTATCAGCCCATGATATATATCTAACCAGTAGAGATGTTGATGTGTTGTTCGCGTCAGAGTGATGCTTACGTAAGTATTTAAAAAATTATTTCTAAGTTCTTTTACTTGATAAGAACATTTGATTGTTAGGAATAAAACTATGTTTGTAAACTTTGAAGGCAGACGATCCGAAAAGCAAGTACGACCAGGGAGAAATTAATTATACAGGAGTTTCAAGATACAATAATATGTCGAGACGTGTTGTTGTACAGCCTGTATACGCCCAGGACATGAATATTTTATTTTTTAGTTAAATTTGTTTTCATGAATTGTTTCGACATTACGTGACGCAGTTGGTGGAGGCTCAGGTCTACATTCTGGGAGGTTTTGGGCTCGAATTCCTTTAAAAGTTGCCTGCGAACTTTACATTATGACACACAAAAACTGCAAGGCAGATCGAATTAGTGCAATTTGTGTGAAATAGTTTAGAAGGGGTAAAATTGATTATGTAGTTCACTTTCCACTTAGGTTTCTCGACAACATCAGCTCACATGTATAATCTCACAAATCTCAAGGTTGGGGCACCAAATACGTTTCCATGAAACATTTTCCTACCAAAGCATTCTAATGGCATTAAATTTCAAGTGAATACTTCGAAAATATGCAATTGAGGGCACCGTCACCAACGGTTGTGCACAGGATAAATCAGACGTTTTTCATTCGATTAACCTAATTACCTTACAACGTTTACTTTGCAGTACTATAAATGTGGCCCAGGTGAAGTCGTTGTTAGTGGCAGGGACAATCTTAAGACTGCTTTTCGCGTGGACATCTGTAGCTACTTATCCTGTTGCAGAGTTAGTTATTTCAACTAGCAGCTTGGGCATTCTCACACTTGAAGTACCAATCTGGTGTACAAAGCGGTTTTTCAATTAAAGTAAATATTATCAGTTGTAAATATTACTCGCGAGCAAAGCCGCGGGGGACTGCTAGTCATTTATAATTAACAATCCAGTTTCGTACATCAATAATAGTAAAAAAGGGTCACCACTCGTCAAAGAAATATTTTATCCGGAAACTTATTTTCTGTAAACTCTTTGAGCTACTAGAATTGAGAATAGTTCTAAGAAAAGTTTCACCCTTGTTTTATGGCCTTCTATGGTTTGAAATGGAGTCTAACAGACCGGGGTGAAAAACAATTTTCATTAAAGTTCTTTATAAGTTAGCGAATTTCTGTGTTAAGGATGCGAATAAGTTAATGCAATTAAAAAATTGTTGTTTGTTCCGTTCAGTTCAGAACGTTCATTGACTTGGGAACAGTTTCTCCTTCATTTTTCCGTTTTCCCATTTCTTTTAAAATAAGAGCGCTTTCAGAACGCAAAACTCGCCAGTTAAACTTTACAAAATATATTCACTTTGCATAATGAGGAACAAAAGAGAAACGAGTAGAGGCATTTCTTTGCTTCTTTACTTTTTGATTTCCCAGAAAAATGTGAATAATATTACTGTTCCTTCTTTCTTCGCCTGGGGAGAGGCTGCTTGGAAACTTCTTTATTTGCTTCCAAGTCCAGGAAGAAGTTTACCAAATGAAGTAAACGCTTCGCAGGAATAGCCGCCAAAGAAGGATTTCATAAAAGAGTAGAAAATGTTAGAAGACTTGCAGATGTCTGTGAATTCGCAAAGTCAAGTATCGGGTAAAATATACAAAATGTATATATTTTTTTAACACCGTTTCAGTGAAAACGTATCACCTATTGGTGCAACGTTGCAAATCAAATGATGTATTAACATTCTACAAACAAAATAATTTTTAACGTATCTTGTGATTTTGTTTCTTGTAGAGATTAAGGAAATAATCAACGTACGAGTTACTCAAAATAATGTTTTTGCGACTGTAGCATAATAAATTATTATATCGTCGTCATAGCACATAATTTCAGAAAGTTATTTTTAGTCAGGGATGAAGAGGACATGACACCTTGTCCATTTTTGTATCATTTGACAATAACGTTGGAAGACGGATAAATAACAAAAAATGGCCGTCAAACTCTTTCGTTAAAAAATTTGGTCCTAAATATGTTTGAAGACGTGTAACATTGTCATATGTTGTTGGAGCTCACTATACCTATCTTATGTGATTGATTATGTTTTAAAATACTTCCGAATTAATGGTACAAATGGACTTATTATTTGGGTAGTTAGTAACTAATTGTATCCCAACATTTTATGTTGCAGATAAGTTTCTCTATTGTTTTATGTTAATTTATCAATTTTAACTAAATACAAAAATAAATTTTTTTGACTAAGCAGACTCAATATATTTCCAATATTAGCAAGATATTCTAAAAATAAATAGTATTTCAATGTTAATTTCCATAGCCCAGACATTAGACATAGCACCAAACGACATCTTGGTGAGTTTTGATGTGCAGAGCCTTTTCACCAATGTTCCTGTATCTGAAACATTCAAGGTCATAGAATCAAGACCGAACATCACTACATATTCCATCTATCATGTAACTTATTACCTTATGTGCAAACATGACCTATTTCCAGTTTAAAGATCAATTTTATAAGCAAACAGATGGTATTGCAATGGGCTCGTCACTATCGATCTTCATGGCCAGCATCTTCACGGAGCACTTTGAAGAAGAAGCACTGAACAAAACCAACACCCAACCTAAAGTATGGCTTCGATATGTTGATCATACTTTTCTCATCTGGCAACACGGACCTGACAAACTGACCTATTTTGCAGTTTTCCTAAACTCTCTCAGACCGTTAATACAGCTTACATATAAATCTGGAAAAAACAACAAGAGCATCCCCTTTTTTCAGGTTTTGATGTTCAGAAAAAAAAAAAACAACAAAATCTCTACCCCACTCATACCGGACAATACCTTCATTACATGTCCACTCCAAAAGTGCGAAAACTGACAAAGTAAACACTTTGGAAAACAGGGCAGAAAAAATGTGTAATGACGAAACCTCAAAAACTGTTGAGGTAAACAACCTAAAAAAAAAATTATTAGCAAATGGCTATCCTATTGGTACCATACACAAACACTTGAACAACAATAATGTCAAGTTCAGTTCACAGGAATTAACAGAAAAACCATCAGACAAATTGGTTATTCAATGCCTTATGTGAACACCTGCAACTCTGGTATGTGGTTATTGACAGAATACAGGGTTATTCAAAATGATGTATACACTTTGAAGTGATTGAAAAGAATATTAGTATTGTGTAAATGTGTAATATGAATATATGTATGGAAAGAGCAACTCATGAAGTTTTTATTGTCAAATTCACAAATGTTCAATGTGTGAACCGTTAGTCACACGGCACACATCCAATCTGTAGTCCAATTCGGCCCACACTCTGCCCAGAGTGTCCGCATCGATGACATTCACTGCTGCCCGGATTCGCCTTTTTAAGTCAGCGATGTTGTGTGGAAGTGGAGGTGTGTAAACATTGTCTTTTATGAAACCCCACAGGCAAAAATCACACGGTGTCAGGTCCGGTGAACGTGGGGGCCATGCCAGCAACTGCAAATTGCCAGCTGATGCACGACCGATCCAGCGTTGTGGTAGGTCGGTTTCCAAAAACTCACGAACATCGTTGTGGAAGTGTGGGGGAGCGCCATCCTGTTGGAAAATGAAATTTGCACTGTCCTCTTGCAATTGCGGTATGAGCTACAGCTGAAGCATGTCCAGGTAACAATGTCCGTTGATCGTCGCCTCCGAAAAAAAAGGCCCATAAACCTTTTGTCGCGACAAAGCACAAAACACATTCACCTTCGGGGATGCACGGATATGTTCGACAACAAGTTGGGGATTCTCTGTTCCCCATATTCGGACGTTGTGCCGGTTTACTGCACCATTCACGTGAAAGGTAGCCTCATCGCTGAAAATCAACCTTGCCCTGACACCATCGTCTTCCATAAGTGGAGCATCTCAATGCAAAACTGTTTCCGCAAAAGTTTATCGGCATGTGTAATGGCTTGCAGCAACTGTATCCGAAAAGGTTTCATGTGCAGACGTTTTCGAAGCACTCTCCAAACAGTTGGTTGTGGGATGCCCAGCTCGCGACTGGCTCGATATGTTGATTTTTGTGGACTTGTGATGAATGTTTGCCTGACCCGGTCAACCTGTTCCTCGGATGTTGATGGTCGCCCACTGCTTTTGCTTTTGCAAAGACATCCTGTTTCCTTAAACTTCTTAACCCACTCGTAAATGGATTTTCTGAACGGTGGAGCCTTATTGAATTTGGTCCTGAATTTCCGACACACGACAGTTGCGGACTCGCTCCTGCAGAACTCCATCACGCAAAATGCTTTCTCAGTTGGTCTGGCTGCCATGTTAGGGTCTCTCGACACTAACACTAACGGTCACTGTAACAAAAAAAAAACTTCATGAGTTGCTCTTTCCATACATATTCATATTACACATTTACACAATACTAATATTTTTTTCAATCACTTCAAAGTGTATACATCATTTTGAATAACACAGATGTACGCATAAGGCATTGAAACAAATTGTTGCAGAATTCTATTTACCAAAAATCACTGGCTCGTGTACAACGGCGCTCTGAAAAAATAAAAAATGACTAGGTAATAAATATGGACTACAAACAGCTTTTCGGTCAACTTCCACAGTCAAAAAGATGGTGATAAAAGTAAAACCAGCTACAGATAAACAAAAAAACTCAGAACTGTGTCTATCAAATCCCTTGTGAATGTGGATGTAAGCACATAGGAGAAACTGGCAGGCCTCTCACCACGCGCCTTAAAGAACACCAAAGCAACATCATTAAAGGTGAAACTGAAAAATCTAGACTAGCCGAACATATCTGGGAAAATAGTCATAGAATACTGTGGGAAGATGCTACACCAATTACGCTTGAGGCAAACCCGGCAAAAATTTCGGCCTTTATCATCAGCCAACAAAGTATTCAACTAAAAAATTTCTGGATTAATTTAGTAAAAAAAAAAAAATTAATAGAGACAATTCATCATTGCAGATTATATTTTTCCAAACCATTTGTTAGCAATACAATATACCTGATTCACATCTCACTGCATATAAGTCCATTACAAGCTGTGTGAGCTACAAGTAGGAATTTTTCCTATATAAGACAATTTTTTCCCAGATGTAACAGTTAGTCTGCTGGAGTTCCTCAGTCTGAACATGTGCCTGAAGACGGGAACAGATACCAGATCCCGAAACGTCGTGTCTGTTGTCGTCTTGATAAGTCTTTTGTCTGTGCTGTATCTTACCTGTGTTCACATCCGCTCGTGTCTCTCGTTATTTGTGTTGTCATCTTCGTTCAATCATTAGGTGCCTTTTTCGCACACCCCATTTTTGTTGGTTTCTTATTATTTTTTCGTCTGTTTTTTTTTGTGTCGTCCTTCTCCAGTCGACTATATTCCTTTTAGGAATTAATTTTGTGTTGTTTATATCTGTTATTTTGTTCTTGTACTGTCTTCTGGGATACGACTATATTCCACACAGGAATTATCTGTATGTTTTATATATATTGACTACAGCTTACTGGTTTTTCTTTTGTTATTTTTTGTTTTATTGCGGGTTTTTCTACAATATGACAACATTCCCCGTAATGGCGCGTGTCCAAAAAAACTCTCATGTTCACTAATAACTTGTCGAGAAACTTGAATCACACTGCATTGATTTGGCTCTACATTGAAACTACAATAATATTTCAGTACAATGAATGCAGGGATTATGGTTATAATACATCCGTTTACAAAGGACGTGATTGTGTTTGTCTGAAACATGTAACATTCATGAAATTTTAGAACTCGTCGAATTCACTAACACTGGAAGAAAACGAAAGCATCCAAACTTCCTCCAAAATATGACCGCGTTAGGGACTTTTCCGTGACATCACTACATAACTTCATTTGAAGCGGTTAGAAGAAAAAAAGTTGATAGTATGGCAGGGGCGTAAGAAACATTACTAGCACACTTGTAATGCGCCTTTACAAAAAATCTCAACAATTGTTTCGCCTTAATTTTAAGGGGATTCTTGCCATGGATGTAATTTGAAAAGTTTGTTAAGAAACCATATAAGTGGCGTGTTGCGTCGTTTCGAATGCATTATTAGATGAAATATAAAGTTGTGGTTACATTAAATCGCAACACTCTAGGTGAATTTTATTCACATTACAGTGAAACGTTGTTTAAACATCAGTAGTGTAACTTCACATTATTAATTTGTAAAATGTCTGCGCAGATATCCGCCAAGTATTTTGTTCAATTAATTTAAATAAAAATACACTCATTTTTTTAGAGTACTGTATTTTTGCTGACTTGTTAAATATATTGTGCGATAACAAAACGATTTATAGTGTATTTATAGTATTTCTGT
>PNEQ01041536.1:102216-139584 GCA_003012365.1 Medauroidea extradentata
TTTAATTTTTTTTTTTTTTTTTGTAAAATGACGAGGCATTTCGTTGTAGTTTCACAAACTTTTGTAAATATACAAAACTTTCCCTTGTAAAATTATTTATTTTTAAAGTTACAAGGATTTTATTTGTAAAAAAAAAAACTATAGGATACATATACCAAAACCACACTTTCGCGGAATTTACATAGTTATACAAAATCACGAATTTTGTAGCGCATTTTTCTGGAATAAAGTTATTTTTCGTAACGAGTGCATACTTTAAAATAATATAAATAAGATTATCACAGAACTTACTGTACATTGAGAATATCCATATAAACTATAATTACATTGCATTAAAGTCAATGTGGTACAGGGAATGCGAAGTACCTATGTGCGGGGATGCGAGTTTAAAACCGAGGGCCTACTTGAAAAATTGTTTTATGTAAATATAATTGCATGTAATATTTATTTAATAGAAATGAGTTGCGCGTCCTAGTTAAAATAAAACGAGTATTTATAATTTAATTTTTTCCTTGTTGCAAACACAACCACAAGGTTCACCTTGTAAGTTTACAAATATATACTTTGTAGTTTTACAAGGAATTTCTTTGGAAACTGGGTTTCCAAAGATTTTTATTTGTAAAAGCACAAAACATTTTTACAGTGTAATCTATAGAAAGTTGCTTAAGGTGTTTTTGCATTAAAAATGTGAGATATGAACTTAGAGAAGTATGGAACGGATTCATAACAAATAAAACAAACTCTAAATTGCAACGTGAAAAAAATAATTTTTAAATAGATTTAAGTTAACAAGTTCTAAATTACGTACGGAAATCACGTGAAGTATCTTTTATTTAAGTTTGGCACTTATGTGTTATGTACCGAGACACACTCTGGTCTAAATGTTACATATCGCTTAGTAAGTTTAAGGTGTAGATAGACAGTGGTAGAGAGATAGCGGGAGAGAAAACTATATAGGCAGAAAGAGATGTAGAGAGAGAAGCAGAGAAAGATAGATGAAAGAGATATAGATGTAGTAGAGAAAGACGTGTTAATTAGGGTGGACTGAAGAAAATGTTTCTATTTCAAAGTGCTAAAGTGTAGAAAAGTTGCCTTACATGAATAGAAGAAAAACTATGAAAATAAATAATCGGCTACTATCTTCCAGTCGCTCATAGTACTGAAAACCTATTATAAATAGACAAAATTATTATTATTTTTTTTTTTTAACTTTTCTACTACGTCTATAATTGACACCCTACGGTTTGAGGAGTATATTTTATTGTTGACTAAAAAAAAATTTATTAAAATGTCACACTCTAAATCTGAATTAGTGAATATTCACTGATTAAAGCTGATGGATGGAGCAGTTTCAACAATTTTAATAAGTAAAAATATTCACTTTAAGTATGCCAACATCTCCCAAGTGAATCAATGAATATTCCCAGTTTGTTCCAGTTGTTTTCAAGGAACAATTTTCATTTACTGAATCATTGAAAAATTACTGGAAAAATCTGTGGACATTCACCAATTAACTTGTGGAATGTTTGCACTCTTTATCGGAATCAGAGAATAGTCATCGTTTTCACAGTGGTTTTTCACTGATTCAATTTGTTGAAACTGCTCCATCCCTTGGCGTGAGTCTGTGAATATTAACTAATTAAGATTTTGAGTGCACTTATGTTACAATAGTTATTGGTCGCGCAATTTTGTTTGAAAATTGCGAATTTACTACAATTTGTTCAGGTATCATTGCGCAGCTCATCGCCAGGTACGTTTGAACAAAACGACCCAGAACTCACTACGAGGAGGTGGCTGCACTTCGAGTTCCGCCTAGACCCTACCCAACAAACCATCCAAAATTGTTATGTGCTATTTACATAAGGTGCCTGTACATGGTCCAGTTCTAAAAATGCCCACTAGTCGCCACAGTATGGTAACGCCGAGGTCGATGTGGGATCTATATACACTAGACTCCAGTATGAACATACGCCATCCATAAAAATCTGTATTTCATCATCCATGTGTTATATTCGTAATATAATTAATTACTTAGGAACACATGATTTTTGAACGGGCCAAATTTGGTAGAGGTAACTTATAATATTACAAATATTTACAAAAAGTTAACTTTGATTCAGCGCGTTCACTGTTACTTTTACAATTTATTTTCAATTTGTAGTATGTACACATTTAAAAGCCGAGTTTTTGGAGAAATCAGGCATAACCGATTGTGACAAAAGTGTAGATGTGATATAGCCATCTCTTAGCCTTATAGCCGCATATTTTTGTTGAGGCCTCGGTTACAAGTTTAACATATCTCTCGACTGCCTGTGTGTGGCGGGGAAACTTTTTGATGTCTCTGATATTGTGAGAAATTATGTGTGATTTAATATTATCATCACATACTTTCTGTAGCATTGAGGGAGGATACAACTGGCAAGCGATTAAGTCAATGATTTCAATATAGTCGTAGTTTCAAAGTTTATCTTGGGTGGCACAAAGTTTCTATTATAGTTTTTCCTTTACAGGTGGTTTGCCCTGATTTTAAAATTCACCTACATTAAGGCTCTCGAATGTGTCATCAACGACCATAAACAACAGTACACTTTCAGGATGTGCAAAGAAGGCACATGCAAGTATGATTTCAAGATGAAGGTAAATATTTGTTTTAAGTTCTTAGAAGGTTCGGGTAAACTTATGTGTAATATATGCACTCTGTTTGCAGCAGTTCTCCATCTTGAATGTGACAGACGACCAAGATCACGAATTGACAAATCCTCTGGACAATGTCCCGTAGTTTTACTGCGTTGAATATGTCCAATAAATACAGCTGGTCTTTGCTCAGCATCTTTTTGTATACTTCTGGAACTAAACAATCTACAGATTTACTCTCGACCATGGCAAGTTTCTCACGCCCAGTCAGCGGTTGTCTTGTAGGTTCAGAAAAAAGATTTTAGTCCTGTGGGGCTGTGGTTGCACTATATGCTGGAAAATTTGATGGAAATAAAGAACATTGATGTGAGTGAGTTAGTGAGATATTTTGGTCAACATCTAGATCTAGATCTTAAACGTTGGTGGGGGTGACATAATGTGAGTATGGAGCAGCGCCGGAATGAAAGGGAGGAGGAAACGGGAGATCCCCGAGAAAACCGGCCGACCAGCGGCATCGTCCGGCACGATTCCCACATGTGAAAATCCGGGGACTAAACCCGCCGGGAATCGAACCCAGATCGTCTTGGTGGGAGGCGAGAGGTCTGACCTCTCGGGTTTTGACTGTCAGAGCCACCCAATGTTTCTAGCTTACTTTCCAGAGGAAAATATATAGGCTCATGCGTTCACACATATGTGGTCATCTACACGTCAGTGTGTGTATGTGTGTCCGCGTGTGAATCTATGTGTGGGTGTGAGTGCCCCCCCCCCCCTTTTTTTTAACTAATTTTCTCATAGCGAGTTCATATTTTTCCGAATACCTCTTTTTAACATTTTTTGATCATACGTGATTTCTAGAGAAATATTTTTCAGACTGTACTAAAACTTGGTTCACA
Source organism: Medauroidea extradentata (assembly GCA_003012365.1). Lineage (NCBI taxonomy): Eukaryota > Metazoa > Arthropoda > Insecta > Phasmatodea > Phasmatidae > Medauroidea > Medauroidea extradentata. Next base: position 105,744 of record PNEQ01041536.1, read on the forward strand.
TAGGCTACAGTTTTTAGCCAAGTAAAGACATTAATTAATTTTATTCATGTTGTGTTCATACTTTTAAAATGGCGGCCAATTGACACCATTTTTTAAACACACGAAATACCATAGGAAAAATGCTTCACGTTTTAATCAAACTTGGCAAATGTGCGTATGTATATATATATATATATATATATATATATATATATATATATGTGTGTGTGTGTGTGTGTGTGTGTGTGTGTGTGTGTGTGGTCCTTACTAAAGTGAGTTGACTGCCTTTTTATGTTTTGTTTATATTTTTAAAATAAGGTTTTGATCACACGATGTATTTGTGGGAACACTTTTCATAGTGTATTCAAACTCGGTTCGCGTGTACAAATCGGTAAGGTTACTTGAATTTTGTGTTTTTGTTCATGCAGTGATCGTATTAAAAATATGGCTAGTAGCCCTTTCAATATTTTTATCAAACGACAAATCCGAGGAATTACCACTCAGAATTTAAATTCTGTGAACATTAAAGAACCGTATGGTTATTTGGCTGATATGTACTTTGTTCACGCCGTGTTCATATTTTTACAATGTGTGACACATATACATTTTAATGTCGCGATATATGGATAATATGATTTTCCAGATTTAATCAACTCTCTACACATATAGAATTTCATAAATTGTCGTATTATTGCAGTGGTCAAACTACTGTGTCCATTTGAACATTTGTTGATAACATTAGACATTTAAAGGAATTATGTTTTTAAATTTCATCAAACTTGGTAACACGTATAACTATAAACAGAAATTTCAGTTTTATGTATTTTGTTTACACCAAAATCAGTATTTGAAAATCGTGGATTTTTGAACATATTTCATTTAACGAAAAATATACGGAACAATTTTCCTGAATTTCATTAATGTTGGTACAGAATTAGTACTTACTAAGGTAAAGTGATTGTATTGTTTTGGTTCGAGCTCTGTTCTATTACGTTTGTCCTTTTACTTTAAAGATTTAACGAGAAGAATTTAGAATCTCTAAAAAATATATTTCGAAAACTATTGGACTGACAGTAACCAAATTGAATTCAAGGTGCATTAATGTCGAAACTTTGATTTAACTACACAGTTCTAATTGTTGTACTTCTGCCACGTTATACGACAGAAATGGTTACATTAAGATACGCAATTTTATATGTCTATATCTACTTGCACGATCTGAACTTCAGAGTTGAGTGGCGTCTACTTTGAGCAAAGTAGGCTAATCAGATGTGCTATTGACATAATGTTTTGTTCGGTCGCACTTCTAAGTGACTGTTATGTTGATTTGAAAACAGAATGAAGGTAATCACTGAGAACACATAATACAGGTTTAAAGCGTTTGTGAGGGTATGATGGGATAATTTTTAACAATGGCTGAATGCTAGAACGAAGAAAATGGGAGTATCCCGAGAAAACTCTCGGAAAAGATCAACGTCCATAAAGTTTCCTATATACGAATATCAGACACAATCACTTCGGGACTCGAAAATGTGTCGCAGTGTTGAGACACGAGGGATCTGATCATTATTCGTCTGGGCATACTTCATTTAACTCCCCAATAATTAATTAATTTACCACTTTTCGGATTCTAAGTGGGCAGGTAATTTTAGAACAATGTGTCTGTAAGATCATGGCAGTCATTTATGGCGTGTACAATAATAAAATTAAAGCCATTAATGGATTACGGAATACAATTTGGCAAAAGTTTTCAAAGATAAACTGATAGCATATGGAGTTAGTACACGCGGCAATATTTGCTGCTCTACGGGTAAAGAAATTAGCGGCTTTTTGTATGCACAGCGCTCATTTGGAAGAGCTATACAAGTGTGTTAACAAAAATATTAGCTTTTAATGTTATTCTATAAAAATGTCGCTGAAATTTTAAAACGACTATCGAGCAGTGAATACGAGCTAAGAAGACATGCACAGATATCCCCAAAGAAGACATATTGCGCCAACAATAATTTTTATGTCAGACGTAATACTTTCTTCATACATTATGTTGGTTTAACAGTGCTTTTGCTTACGTTTCTTAGTTTGTCAAAAAGCATAATGTTTTGTCTGCTCAAATATATAGGCCTAATTGTTGTACTGTATCGAATGAAATACAAGTTATTTATCAAATATTTTGTAAGAATCTCTTCTGAGTGTACATTACTAACCCTGTTATAATTCCTCCATGTGTCGCTAAACAATATTGTTTTCTTGTGAAGTGGTAAGTTTAGGAGAGAGTGCATGGCGTACGAGGTATTCGTGCAACATGCTGGGACAATGTCCATCCACGTCTGGCGACATTTACAAGACAAACGCCTACATTCTGAGTTTTATTTGAGACATGTGCGATTTGATATGTGAATTACAAGATGAACAGCAAAAATGTCAACGAATTCTCACTTCTCTGTTAGACTATTTGAATAACGTTTTACCTTAGAAGTTCCAGTAACGACACGAGCCATCGTTTATGATAATACTCGTGTCTTGAGATCAGCAGCAGGCAGTATTGAATATAGTGATGCTAGACATGTATCAGTCAAACATACTTAAAATTACATTTTCTGACATATATCCCAAGGACGGGTCTGTGAGCAAAGATAAAACTACGAAAATTTCTAGAGAACTGTGTATTTGCCGTATCAGCCTTGCAAATTTTCTTCTTCTAATTTTGCTTAGTATTTTCTGAGATATTGATGGGTTGTTTTATTGACCACTAACTTACGTAATTACGAATGGGGGACAAGAATATAACCCAGGTTAGCTAAGTGAAACTAATTCTTGAAGTGTAGTCTCTACGATGTGAAAAATGATTTCTTAATCACTGGGAGGCAATAATATAAGCACGTTTATTAATTTTGCAACTAGAGCTTCTACGGATATAATATAAACATCGCAATTCCTGAAGGATTCCAGTAATTTTCGGAATACTTCTGAAAATATCACCTCAGATAAGACGACAGCAATTGCACCTGACTGGCATCGACTACATTACCTCTAGAAAGCGAGACAAAATACAAAGTTAATGCATGATCAAACATTCCCGATGACACATAAATCTTTACGCCGCATGCACAAGCTATCGGTTTGTGAGAATCTGGACCACTGTGTCCACCTAAATGAACGCGAAACTACACGCTCATACATAAATCATTGTATATCGGGTGCACCTGGCTGGTGCTCTTGTTCCTCAGATTTAATTACCACACGACTGTAATAATTAGAACGAGACTGGATGAGGCAGCAGTTCCAGGGACTCGGTTCTCGCACAGCGCCGAGCAGATTACAATCTGGGAAAGGTTCGACTGACGCCAAGACAGCGAGAGCTCGACATGAGCGGAAGAAGAGAGTGGCGCCAGCTAGCGTCCCCAACCCTTCTCTCGGCACCACACCTGCTCAGCAGATGTTGCACTGCGCTCAGTTTGTATGCACGGTTCCTTGATTACAACCATCAGCGCAGCACTATCTGGCGAGTTGTTGCTAGCTCCTTGCCTCCTAACAACTGAAGGTCACAGGAAGAGTCAATGATAACCCACTATGCATCACAACTGAGTTATGCACATGTAAATATGAAGTAAAATTTGGTAAAGAAATTCAATTAAAATGTCATTGTAAATAAACTAATTTTTAAATACTGTAGTATACAACGAGCGAAAATGAAGCAGCTACGCAATAATATATACATATATGTGACTGTTTAGTTGGTGTATTAAGCTATGAAACTGTGGGTTGCATTACAGTAATTATTGCACTGTGCTGGCATTTGTGCTAGTACTGCTTCATATATTATATCGGAATGTACAGTACGAGATTACCATTGTGCTTCTACATAAAACACAAATATTTAGAAAAAAAACGTTGGTAACCATTGTCTTTCCCCATGTCCTTAAATTATTTCAACTTACCAGGGGCTATGCGGTTCGCAAGGAGGGGTTCCCCTGTAGCTCGGTTGAGCGACCGACACTGGTTCTAGAGGTTTTGTGTTCGATTCCCAGGTCCGGCTGGGGTAAACTTGTGTTCGTCTAAATAAGCCTTAAAAACTGTCTCAATACAGTTGTTTTACAACTTTACTAGGGATTACTCAAATTAGTACTCTTAAAAGTGTGGGGAGGTTGGGTTAACATAGTGGTATGCTGAAAGCCTTGCCCTTGTACCAAACCCTCGCCTCACATCAAGGTTTCGATTCCCGCCGGGGTGCTCCCTGGATTATCAAACGTAGAAACGTGCCGTAATATTTCGTGGTTCAGCGGGTATTTGTTGGTAATCTCCAATTTCTCTCGTTCCTTCATTCCGGCGCTGTGAACATGCAAGATATATGACTTTAGGTTGATTTTGTATGTGTGTTAAATGATTTATAAAAACTATAAGCAAATTATTTAATTAAAATGCGTAAATGCTTTTTTAATACTTTACGGTTGTCGTGAAAAAATTCGTAATTTTTCGACGGTATTACCAGTTATGTATTTCTGTAAACCTTGTTACATTGTGATAGCATTGAAAGCTTGTGACATTCAAAATGTTTAATTTTTATGACATTTAAAAATAAATAAGCAACTCTGCTTGTGTACAACCCTGTAAGTTTTGATAATTCTTTACTAAACGGCCAAAATAAACATTTCAAGTGGCATGTCACAATATAACATCGTCTAACCGTGTTAATTTTTGTCATTTGCGCAAGAGTCGTTGCGATGTTAAATAAAATTGAAGCGTGCTTTATCAGCCAGAAGTAACAGGATCGAGGGTATGTACTATCTGTTTGTTTTTACCTTGTTAAACATAGTAACTTTCCCTTTCACATAATGACTTTTGCTTTTGCACATTTCAGGTAATTTTACGTTACAAGCAGTTTTAATATTTTTTCTCCTTTCGTGTTAGAACATTTTATATTTTTTACAGTGAGTGAACTAGACGCGACCGGTTACTGACACGGCTAGAGGGTTATATGTAGCTCGCGATACAGTAACGACTTTTGAAGACGATCATGTCGAGAATAATAACTAAAACAATTATATTTATTGGTACCTCATAGTTCCTCAGAGTACTTTGTGAGTTCGGTACAATATATAATCAGTTTGATTGTTACTTGGGTTCCTTTGTTTATGTTATAAAATGGCAGGAAACTATACATTATCCAAAACCACAAGATTAAAACAAAATTTAAAAAAAAAAAAAGGCTTACAGGACACAAACTTCCAAATCTATCAGATCAGTCGAAGCTGCTCAGATCCCTTCAACAACATGAAGAGAGCTGATAATCTTCAAACTACTGAACAGATATTCTTGAATCACGACTGAGAACACTCGCGATCCAGCCACCTTTCAAACAAAAATAAAATCAAACTCGGTTTATCTGTTAGGAGCTACGATGCTACACACAGACGCACAGATACACAGATATGCACGCTAAATTTATAACACCCTCTTTTTGTGTCGGGGGTTAAATACAGGAACTAGGGTTTCAAAGTGCTAACTTTATCTATCGCGAATCATGTATATCAATAAATTCTTCTCTACTGACCTCTTGCCCGACAAGAAATTTTTCTCTACAGTCTGATGCAAAGAAGATTATTCAATGCAAACCACAAATATTTTACATATGGTTTCTTCAAACGGAACTGTGAAACGTTCTAAAAGTGAATTATACTAGTCATAGCCGGACAGACATTTAATCATTCAGTGTAATATTTGCGACCATTTTTCTTGTAGTCGTAGGTACCACCTCTGCTATGACGGTGATATAACGTTTACAAGTTTGCACTGGCATATCACTTTTCATAATAAGAACCATATTTTATGCAGATTTAGGTTTCATTAAATTGAATTTCCTACTCTTGCCTTGTTGTTCGACAATAAACAATAATAAAACAATTTTGTAAAACAAATATATATTCATTACCAAATAACTCTAGAATTCCAAAATAACTAAAATCCTAATACACAAGAATTAGAAAAAATATAGACTTTTAAGCAATACGCATTCGTTACCAAACATATTTAATCAAACAACGGTAATTTTATAATGTTTATTGAAAATAAAATTATTAAAAATAGAAGTGGGTACAGTACAACATGTTTCGTATAATCGAATTAAATTATACTGACGCATTTATTAACAATTTTGTGTTCAACATAATTATTTTACTTATTCTGTAAATCACAATTAAATTTTGTGGCAAACATATGTTTACGTAAATACTCATGGAACATATATTTTGCCTACCTACCCGTCAAAACAATAACTAACGTTGCTGCACTGTACACCTTTCCTTTGCACTTTAATTCTGATCGCAAAGTTTTTTTGAACGTCTCATAAAGAAACTTTACTACAGAACACAGAACGTCATACAATCTCTCTGGTTAAACACAGAACTGCATAAAATATTTGGATTCTCTGATGTAACAAGTTTTTCGTAATAAACTTTCTGTTAAGCAGATGCGTCTTAAGTCTTGCCAGGTGGTCAAGCTCTCAGCTAGTGAGGCGTGTATTATATTACATGCTGTAGGAAGTGTATATAAAATTATGCAAATAACGGACCGAGTAAGATTACTAGTGACGGACAAGTTGTTTTAATACAAAAACAACCAACGTTTGGCACTTCCAGCCTAAGAAGTTTTATTTTCTTATTCATGCAGGTTTTAAGATTACTCTTAACATTTGTCCTAGTCTCTTTTAAATGTTTTCAACCAATTACAAAATTTGTTAACACGATTTGTCACTCTGTGCTGGATTATTGAAAACCTTAGAACATTTACGTAACATGGACTTAAGATACTTAACAGGTAGTTAATTTCGTTTTCTGTCCTAATTTTAACAACATTATTTCGTAGTACTAATGTTGCAGCGTCAGTAAAAAATTTGATTACTTGAAATTCATTATAAGTTACGTAAAGTATGAAAAAATTAACGCTTTACACAACTAATATTGTAAATAAATTATTTATTACAGATTTCTAACATATATTTTGATTTTACCTATAATCAGCGATTCTTTATAACCGTAATTTGAGTTGTGAACAGTAGGTTAGTTATTTAACACAAAAACTATTCTCCATGCCTTAAGCTTTCAATTTTTTAAGCTCATAAACAACTTTAGATCCCACACTTTGTTATAAAATAATTCAGTTGGGCGACAGTTGGAACATGGGGAATTTGCACAAACATGATATCAATGTAATTTATTGTTTCTGTTGTATAAATTGTTTATTATCATTATATATGTTATTGGCTCATAAGTAACAACTATTCGATAAAGAAATGTAACGAAGTCTACCAAAACAATGCTAATATTCAGCGTGATCAAGTTACTTTATACGCAAAAACCCACATAGAACCTTTTTCCTTGCCGTAACACACATTTTGTTGCAGGGAAGAATATATTTGCTTAATACGAACTGCTGTGAAATAGATTTTCCACAAATCATGTATACAATAATATCAACAAAAATTTGTTCTAATGAAAATATTTCAGAAGTACCTTCATGGCAAATACATTTATATGATTTGTAGAGAGAGAACGCAAGAACAGAGACTCAGACTTCAGAACTGGGAGCTCATAGGAAAACAAGTCAAGGAAAACAACGTGTCTGACTCCGCCGAGATTATAATCCGGATCGTCGAAGTAGGACGTGAGTTACTTGGCCATAACACTGCTACGGTTATGCTATGTACAGCGTTTTTAAAATATAACATTATAAAATCAGATCCTTATTGAAGTTGTTGATCACTGTTGCAACTAAATCCTTTGGGCGGTTTCTCCTTTAATTACGTAGTTTATATAAACCTGTGTTAAGCTGATGTAATTATTTTAGTTTTAGCAGTTTTATAGCCGATATTCTTAGTATCATTCTGCTTTCACATTGTTGTTGCAATGTTATACGTAGAATACAAGCCTTTTTTTTCTGACTTTGATGTATTGATTATGGAGGATATAAAAATTCCTAAAAACAGCGATAGTCAATTGTAGTAATCACAACAAATATATATTATTTAAAGTTGTCATTACATTTCTTATTCCAGCTTGTTAAGTAAACTCTTAATAATCACTTACTCAGAAATAATTATTCAGCCGAATTTAACACACTTAGATTTACTTTATATTGTAAATATTATTAAAAGTAGCCTAAATAAATATTAGTGTGAAATAAGAAATGCGAAATTTTAAACATTATTAGTATAATGAAAGGTTTGTCTGATTTATACCTGGATTGTTAAAAATTTCCGCAAATTCACGGAAATATTTACAGAAAAGTAATGCAATTATACGGAAGTGGCTACCATAATTTTTTGTTTACTGAAGTTTGTCCGTAATGTTAGTTTACGGATATTTGACTGTAACTTTCCATAAATTCACGGAATTATGTTTCTAAATCTTAAAGCGCATTTTACTGTGTTTCTTTTTAAAAATGTGGTACTAATAATTAAATTGACTCCTAGAGTTAATGGGACAGCATTAAGTGGAAAGGATCCAACCCACAAATTAATTGATTTGGAAATAATCATACCATGTAGAAGGAGAAGGTCCGAAGTGCATATTATAAATAAGAAGTAATAAATCACATTCTTTGACGAAAAATATGATCCCAGAAAAAAAATGGTTTATATGAGTCTTAGATACACAGAACATTTTGACCTTGAATATCTCAGTTCCAGTTGCCTGTGGGTTGTCCTGTTTAATGCCGTCCAGTACATGCATACTGGCGCGAAACGAAAAGAAGACAAGACAAGCTAAGATAATAGAAGCTAAGTGCTGCTTCCTGGTAGTCCATACTTTGCCGCGAAAAGATATACTGGATGTTCACAATGTCTTGTTAGCCCCCTGTATGTAGTTTATGCATATTGTTATGGTATTATGATGTTATGGTATCTTGTGTTGTAACATAACCTTAAGTATCCAGTGGATTTAAGGCATGTAATGGGTTGTGTTGCAGACAAGGAATGTGAACCATGTGTGATACCAGCGAATACACCCTGGAATAGAGGATTGTTGTGAGTGATTGTGATCACGAACGTCCTCATACTGGGAAGACACTACGTGAAGTGCGTGCCAATTTCCAACAACGATTCCACAAAGAGGAGCCCCAAAACAAACCCTTCTGCGTTGGGAACACAAACTATTTGAAACGGGCAACATCAAAGATAAACCACGAACTGGTTGACCTTCAACCAGAGTGCAACAATGCCAGGAAGTCGAGGAATCAGTAATGAGATCACCAATGAAGACGCTCCGCAAACGATCCGCGGAGCTTGGGATACCGCGATCGACACTGCAAAAACACATGAAGAACGACATGCATCTTCCCGCATATCGCCCCATATTCATTCAGGAGTTATCAGACAATGATTTAGCCCGCAGACGGGATGCATGTGCGTTGCTTTTTCAGACTTTCGACACAATCCCAAAACGTGGAGAGGTCATTTTCAGTGATGAGTGTGCCATCTATCGGAGCTGTCGATCACGGAATGTTGTGTTCTGGTCCAAAGAAAATCCACATTATGTCGAGGAATTGGAACATAATCCTCCACATGTCATGATATGGGCTGCAATGAACAATCGACGTTTGATTGGACCATATTTCTTTGATGGAACAGTGAACCAGACAACTTATCTGGACATGCTGCGGACCTGGTTTGTGCCACAACTGGAGGAACTTGGTATTCTGAATGATGTGTGATTCCAACAGGATGGAGCGCCAGCTCATTATGCCACCTCTGTTAAGGAATACCTTGCCGACGTCTTTCGGAATCGTTGGATTGGCCGAGGTTCAGCAGTGCTGCCTGTTCCACTTGAATGGCCACCTCGATGTCCAGATCTCTCGACGTGGGATAATAGCCTATGGGGCTTCATAAAGGAGTGTGTTGCACAGCAGCGCTACGAAACCACAAATGAAATCATAGAAGCAGTGAGGCTTGCTTTTGCTCGTACCAGCCCGCAAGTGCTTCGGAAGATGTCTCACAGAACTTGGCGCAAAATTATTCTCTGTCATGAAAATGAAGGAGCCCAAACGGGTCCACTGGATACTTAAGGTTATGTTACAACACAAGATACCATAACATCATAATACCATAACAATATGCATAAACTATGTACAGGTGGGTAACAGGACATTGTCAACACCCTGTACAATAAAATCATTTTCTCGTAATGATACTAATGAAGTTCTGTAAAATCAGGATGTCAAAAACAGAAGTTGTCTCTTATAAAGTTGTTATCTTACCACTGCATGAAACTCGCTGTTTGATTACCGTGTCACTGTGCCGACCCTCCGTGGCTCAGTTGGTTGAGCGGCCGGCTTTGGTGCGGGGGCTGGGTTCGATTCCCAGGTCTGGCTGTGTGTAAATTTGTGTTTGTCCATTTGGGTCTCAAAAATTGTCACTATACAAACTGTCTCACGAAAAGTACTGGGGTCACTCAAACTAAGTCACTAAAGGGGGGAATGTTTGGTGCAGTGATGATGCGGAAGCTTCGGCATCGTTATTGCACCAAATATTTTACTAAATAAAAAAACTGTGGTACAATGGTTAGAGCATTTGCCTGGAAGTTATAAGGTCGTGGGTTCGTATTCCAACAAATTCGAAACATTTTTAAGGTTGCTGAATGGTATGTTAAGCTCTCGAGAAACAGTAAACAAGAGTATGGCCCACTTCTGGAAAATGGAGTGCCAGTAATTTAAGGAAATTACATATTTTTTTTGCAGAAAACGGATTGTCCGTAATTTTATGGATTCCGTTATCAAGAAAAACTGAGTGTCCTTTATTTTACGAAGATTTCTGGATAATTTATTACCTATACTTTTCCTTAAATTCTAGGAAATTTTTTCTAACAGTGAGGCCAGGACGCGAAGGAAAATAATGAAATATCCAGTCAATTCTTATGAAATTCTGAATTCCTTAACTTCAATCGGAGAGTTAGAGAACGGAAACATATTTTTTTAAAAGAAAATAGGAATATGGTATCTAACAATACGTGTAGTAAAGTTCGTATATTTATTTAGTAAGTATACCTCCTGCAAATTATTTCATGATATTTTAATGTAAAAATAGAAATTTAACTAAATTTATATGCCATCTGACTTTCGTAAAAGTATTTTACTGCTAGAGTTGAGTCAAACTAGTTACTAAAAATGCTATCATCTCATTAATCCCGTTTCAACAGACATATATGATTTTACACTGGTTGAAAAATTTTCATTTTTAATTTTAATCTTTTTATTTTAATTTTTTTTTTTTTTTTTTTTTATTCAAGAGATGCTTCCCAGGAGCTTGAGATACTTAGTAAATCGTCGATCAAGGAAATTATGCTCGAATAAAAAAAAAAAGAAGCTAGGAGACAACTTTGCGATGTACACATTCCTAACAGCAGTTAAACTTAATGCATTATCATTTTGGTGTCCGTCGCATGGCTATTTCATTATGCTAAGGCCGGTGTTTCAAATCACCTTGGTTGGGCGCGGCGGGGAAATAAAGCTGCGGGAAAATTATGATTCGTGTTATTCAAGATTAATTTTCCCAGCGGCTCTCGTGCCACGAGAGTTAACTATAGGACATTTAAAATTTATGTACATCATCGTTAACACCAACGCTGTTCATTCCACTACGACGCACTCTGGATGTGGCTGTGAAGATATATTACGAACGCGAAAGGAACAAATATGTACATGATAATTAGGTGACGCGTCACTTTGTCATAAAAACTTTTTTATGACGACAGATTCTGCTATCTTACAGCATTTCTCTAAATATATTTTTTGTTGGCTCGCTGAAGGAATTCCTCAGCCTGCGGTGTTCGTATTCTCTCGGAAAGCCTTCCTTCTCCAAGTCCCAAAGGTGAAGGTTTTACTTCCTTTCACTTATCACTTCTCTTCTGTCTTCCTAAATCTTTCTCTTCTTCTTGCGAAACTGATTATATGTATTTCCATTTCTGCCAAATGTGAGTAGTAATACCACGCAATACTTTTTCAGCGTTCTGTTTCCCAAGGCATATAATATGAATGAAATAGCAATTTAAAATCCTTTGCAGATACTTGGGAATTTTCCACAACATTAAAATAACATACAAAATCCTTACAGTGAAATGAATGCTATAATGTTGTATTACGTTTCTATTTAGTCTGTTGGTAAAGTGTCAATACTAATTATATAATGTCAGCAGGAAGTATATATTTTTAAGAACTAGTTAAATTACTGTATGTAAAATGACGAGCGAGCATTGAACAATGTTGCATTCCGTTCTCTCTACGGAAATACAGCAGCTAGTGTTTATAATTTTCATAAGTTCGTTCTTACCTTGGATTTAACTTGATTTGACTTTAGTCTTGGACTCAATTTTGATACCAGTTTGATACAATTTCACTGCGAGATTAGTTTGGAAAATGACAGATTAAATTCAATTAGTCGAAATAACGGTTGCTCTGTTAATGTAAAGGATCACACACACACATATACACTCACACACACACATATACACTCACACACACACATATACACTCACATACACACACACACACACACACACACATATATATATATATATATATATATATATATATATATATATATATATATATAATTGTCTTCTTTAACCATACTGATTGTTATTTTCGTTATTTTATTAATAAAGGCGATAACTAGGACTTTAATAATGTTATGAGAATATTTAAAAAATTAAGTTCAGAAAATTGATAAGCTTAAATGTTACAGTATTATATTTAACATATGAATGTCGACTTATCGTAATTGGCCACTGCCTACCACCGAGACATTCTTACATTTGAATCAGGGTATTTATACATATACAGTATGGTAATAAAACAAAACTTTACGTTACAATATGTCACTGTATTTCAACACGTACATTCAAAAATCTAATTTTATATCAACTTTCTAGTAAATTTGTGTATACATTTGTATTTTTTAATCAAATATCTGTACATATTTTGGATCGGCAAGAACAATTGTGTATGATTACACTTATTGCCATTGCATTCCGTAGTTACACGTACAAAAATGTAAAACTACCAGCTATTTGTACGTGGGTGTACTTAGTTCATCTTTCAGCATGAAAACATTCGTGTAGAATATTTTGAATGTTATAGGCGTGTATAGTTAAACTTTACCTTTACACTGCGTAATAAAATTATAAAATAACAACATACTATCTCATAGAGTAGATCAATTGGCAAGAAGACTTCACGCCAATTAAGTGATTTGCACCTAGAGTCGAGTGTGAGGTGTAGTAAACGTGCTGTGTCGTTCTGTACTGTGGGTTCTGTACTCCTAGGCATAGACTACGCTTATACGCCCACCAAGCGACGCGAAGCAAAACTGTTTCTATATAAATACTACTTTTTTTTTTTTTTTTTTTTTTTTTTTTTCAAACGATAACAATAATAGCCAGAACATTTTTTTTTTTTTTTTGCTGTATAGTTACTTTATCGTCAAGAACGAGAAACTGAAGAAAGGTTCCCTCCCTATTTTTTGTGGATTTAAATTCCCACGTTTAACAGCTCCTGGGTTTGGAGGATTTTATGTTCAGAGTAAATCGTTGTTACAAATGTTTTCATTCTCTATAAATATCGCGTCTTTCAAGCATTAGTCAATTATATCGCACTGAGTGCACCATTTGTGAGCCCCAAGTGGAATCAGCTGGAATATACTATACATTGTGCGTCTCATGTCACATCAAACATAGTAAAATGAGCTTATTTAGCATGTTTGCGAGTGCATCTTTACTTACAGTTTCCCATAGCCTATCGGATGTTACTGAACCCAGCTCCGTTCACGGAGTCTGTAGCGAGTGAGTATGTGGGGCTTCACGTCTCGTCCACAGCGAGGTCATTATAGACTTTGTTAAGAAACCATCTCAGCATTCGCTCGGTACGGAGACTGAAGACCAGAGAATAAGTACGAGTTTTATCTGCAACACTCTGTCGTATAAATCCAGATGACGTAATATTACGTTCGTTCCAATAAAAGTGACGCACTATCCAGCATTTTGCATATTAAACTATCCCGACAAAAATATTCCTTGACGAGCACTTTTCCGAAGTGTCGCATGGTCTATATGCGAAATTACTGTTAGCTTACAATTCTGTAGCCGATAGTTATTAAGTTTTAAATGCCAACACATGAAAGTAGGATTCCTTTACAGCATATGTGTTATAAAGGGGAAACAACGAATAATTTTGGATTTGACGTTTCCTCAGAGTAGAGAAAATAAAATTTAAGATAAAACTCGTGGTAGAACGTTCTTATATGGCTGCGACATTTACTGGCACACGTGTTTGAATACATCTGGCACTCAGCATTTGGTATCTTACGATCACTTCCAGAAGTTCTGTAGATTTAAAATAAAACACTCAGTATCCCTTCTCACACAGCATATTTTCCATGAGTTTTGTGTTTTGCCTTCCCATTGGCGCACTGACTTACTGTTTTCAATCATGCTGACAAGGAAATCCCTGAAACGGTCTGAGTGTTATGACAAGGGGGCCATTTTGTCCATTAAAATATGTAAATTCATAAATAATCTTCATATATCGCTAACGGATTGTCGTAAGAAAGTTCCAAGAAAGCGGAAAACGGCAACCCTCACTTTCCTGGTAAAGGAAGGTGGTACACTGAGAAAAATATATTGTTGTAAGAACCAGATTTTGGTTCCTCCAATCATCAGTTATTGTTAACATAGTGACAGCTATCTGATTGGTTACAGTTACTATCTACATATGGTAAATGGAGATATTAATACCAACAAAACCGGTTATTTGTTGCCTTTACAGAGTTGCTGGGTACTGTCAGCAATGCTGTTCCGTAGAATTAACAATCTCTACTTGTTGCTCCTAACACCGCAGTATGGTAAATTAAACTACATGTTTTGTTGCTTTGACGGTACTGTGTAGTAATCCAGAAACGTAGTTTGATATGGTTAACAATCTGTTCTGTTTCCTTTACTGTGCTGTTTAGTATTCCCAGCAATTCAGTATAGTCATTTTAACAATATGTTCTGTTGCATTGAAAGTGCTCTGTAGTACTCCCAGCAATGTGCAATGGCAATTTTACAATCTGTTCTGTTGCTTTTACCATGTTGTGTTGTACCTCATCAATAGAGACATGAACTTTTCGCGAAAAGAAACTTGCCTCACTTTGTGTCAGTGACTTGTGTGCACGTCTGCAGACTTTCTTCACGGTCAGAGATAGGATGTTTTGACATTCGTGTGTCGTGGTGTTTTACACGCAAATCACAGACGTGTGGTGTTACAGTAACCTTATTGTGATTGGTACAGTCAAATGAGAAACGTCACAGTTCAAAGGCACGCTGCCAATATATGTGAAGCAGAACTGCAGACGTGCACATAAGGCACTGGAACAAAGTGGGGCAAAATTCTTTTCGCGAAAAGTTCATGTCTCTACTCATCAATGCACAATTGTAGTTTTATCAATCTGTTCTGTTGCTTTTACAGAACTCTTCAGTACTCTCAGCAATGCAGAATTGTAATTTTAACAATCTGTCCTGTTGCTCTTACGGAATGTGTAGTACTCTACGCAATGCAGTACTGTAATTGTAACAATGCAGAATTGTAATTTTTACAATCTGTTCTGTTGTTTTTACGGAACTTTGTAGTACTCTCAGCAATGCAGTATTGTAATTTTAACAATCCGTTCTGTTGCTTTTACGGTGCTGTGTAGTACTCCCAGCAATGCAGTATTGTAATATTAACAATCTGTTATGTTACCCTACAGAGCCCCAACAGTCGATTCTAATGCATTCTACAGAGCGGCAGTGTGCATTGTTGCTTTCAACAGATCGTTGCAAAAACCTGTTGTGAGACAAATATAACAACAGTTTATGTGTTCTCGCTTAAAATATAGCTATTGTACATTATATATTGTACAAGTATAGTTTTGTGGCGATCGTTAGTATATTCGTTGGTAATTACACATCTCATCACGATATAGACATCAGACAAAGACCTCTGGCCCAGCTAACTTCGTACAATATAAAAGGTTTAATTGGTTATCATCTATGCCAGACCTGGTCCTCCTGCTGTTTGGTGATTATAGCCGGGTGTCAGCCATGTTATTTAACAAAATCAGCAAAACATGAAACTATATTTTAAAGCTTATAGTACAAGCCTTACTAGCAAGAAGTTCCTGGAGCTAACAACAGATGGCACTAATGTCGCAGCCGTTGGTACTTCTAACAATCCATTGCACTGTTGTAGCGACCATACTTGTCTGTTAACTCTACAATACTAGTTCTGTAATCTGAACAATATCAGGTGGTGCCTTTAACAGTCCACGGCACTATTTGTGATTACTATACTCGTTTGTTAACTGTACAATGCTAGTTCTGTAATCTCAACAGATACAGATATTTCCTCTTACAGTACATTGCTCTGTTGCAACAAACATACTCATCTGTTATCTCTACACGGCTAACTATGTAATTATAACATAGTTAGGAGGTATCCCTAACAGCCCACGATACTGTTGTAGGTACCATACATCTTCTGTAAACTTGAGGAAAAGAATTTATCGTCAACAAAACATTCCTTTGCAGTTACTAAACGGCAATGTTGGGTTTACAAAATCATGTTCTGTTATCGTAACAATAACATTAGGATTAAATTTAAATCCATCTGTATAGTTACTAGAACAGAACACACTGTTCCTGCTACAGAAAATATGGTTTCTACAACAAAATAACTTTCAACGGTTTTTATATAGTTATGATAACAATTTGGATTGTAAAGTATTATTGAACATTCTGTTACTGGTACTAAAGTCTGGTTGTTGCTACCCTATATTGTCATTACAGAACTGTTCAGTTGAATGCTGCATGCTGATTTCTTTCAGTGTAGTAACGACCAAGTTTTCAGAAGGAAAACATGTCTGTTAAACACAGCATCGCTCAGAAAATCATTCCTTTTCTGCGCGTTTTTTCTTCAATTATTATTAAAGTACATTTCATAACAACAATTTCGACGATGCATAGCTTCATTAATACACATATTTTAGTATTTTTTTCTTACATAAACATTTGCTGAAGTGTGTGACAAGCTCCCATATATATATATATATATATATATATATATATATATATATATGATTATATGTGATGAAACAGTATTTTGTAAAGAAGGTCCTGTGTGAAACAGTATTGTTAGTGTGAAATGTGTGTATGCACATCTGAATGGAATATCCATAATCGATTTTGCTACAGTGGCTTACCAACCACTTTTAGAACCGTTCCTTAGGCTAAAACGCATCTATAAATACGCAATAATAAAGCACAAGTTGGTAGACTTGTGTACATATATTTAATCAAAACTGTATGTGTTAGGAAAATATATAATTATTCAGATAAACGACAAACTAAATGTTAAGGTTACTACTCCTTCAGTGAACACTTGTTCCACTACATCTTAGACAAACATTTAAATGTTGACAAAGTTTGACGTAGTTCATCTTGTAGTTGAAAGAATTAAAAATGGTAATTATACTCAAAATTTGCTTCCTGTTTAGTCACCGTAATAAAAAAAAAAATCTTCTCTCTCAGACCTTCGGGTAGTTTTAATAGCATAATATGCAACATAATATTGTTAAACTTGTGACGAGTGACGCTTTTTACTACCACAAGCCAGCTGATCTGATTAATATCAAATTATAACCAGAGAATGGTTATTAAAACTGTGGCTCAAGTTAGGATGCTGACAGATATGGCCTTTATAGTCTCTGCGCGCAGCAGCGGACTCGCCGTCACACCTTCTCTCCTCGGCAGATAGACAGGAAGGAAGAGTTTCTAGAATCGCCCAGCAATAGTAAACGACCGGCGAGTCGAAGAGGCGTGAAACCCCACAACTCAGATAATGCAAATTTCTCATAATCAGCACTGATATTATCACTCAGAAGAAAGAAAATATAACATTTACGTGCGATGTAGTAAAATAATTAAAGAAAATGAATTCAATAAACGTTTAAAATTAGTGAAATTGAAACATTTTGCAGAGGTTGGACGAAAATCAACATTACTACACACATGGTTACTAGCAGAACCGGGCAGGTGTTGGCCTACCAGAGTTTATATAAAAATGGATGATTGCTGAATTGCGAATATCTACCCCTTCTCAATGCTCTGTATGTAAGCCATGAGGGATGCTGGGAAGTTAGATATAAAAGTTGATGCACTGCAGCGCTATCTAGTGGCGATTTGGCGAGTCAGAGTACAATGCATAGCATAAAATCCTTCGCCATGAAAAATACGTATATGTGCTAAGTTTAATGCATTGAAAGAAAAATTGTGCAGGAAGTCTAGTCTGCCAGATTATTTTGTCTTACGCATAAAATAATTTTGTGGTGACCACAGTATATTAGTGAAGACAAAATATTATTTTATGTTAACTACAAAATAAATTTTGCAGGCTGAGTACCAAAAACATATTATTTAGCTATGAATTTTTTTCCCCGTGTGATGATCGGTCAAACAGCGTCTGAGTATTATCTATCTCATACATATGTTTATAAGTACATCAATTTTTTATACTCAGATAATCAGTTCAATTCGTTACAAAAATAATTACATGTATCACAGAGAAAAATATACACAGTTAAAACATACAGTTATACCATCCACCATTCCTCGTTTTTTTTTTTTTTTTTTTTTACTACCTTGTCCTGTCTTCATGAGGAACAGAATTAATAACGGCACGTTTATTGTTGAACAGTATAAAATGTATGTAGGTTGAGCAGAAGTGGCAGTATTTATGAGGAAAGCCGCTGTACTGCATAACCGAGTAGTTGGAACACCTGCCTATGGACGGAAATGTATTACTCCCGCGAGGGCGGCGCGTGGACACGTTATACTTCCTGTTCAAGATGGACCTAAAGCTCGCGGCACATCCGCCGAACCGACGACGCTGGGGTAAAAAAAAAAAAAGACGAGCCGTTGTAAAGTAGGCTAGGTGCGGGCCGCCATGTTGGCGAGGTTGAAACTGAGGAGACACGCCTCACGTCTTCCAGGGTGGATATAATTACCTCAGCTGCCCTCCCTCTTTCTGTCGACGAGATCCCCAGGGACGTGAGGCCACCTTGAGGCTTCAACAATGCACGAGGACGACGTACTGGAACACTTGAAGGTTTGCAGAGCCGGGGACCCGTCCCTTCTTCATCCTTGCCACTTGACTCTTCTCTCAACCCTTTCTCTTCTTTCGCAAAGATGGCGGACAAGTGCTGTATTCCACCGCCCCTTGCGAAAAACCTCGGCTTTTTCTTCTGCCACCTCATTGGTTCCTCTGTGAACCAATTTGATCCCACTGGGGTCACTTATCCTTGCACGCCTCTCATTTTATGGCTTCTTTTGACGTGGCCCTCAGAGAGGCGACATTCTAGCAATGGCGGCCTTCGAAACTACTTTCACATTCGCTGCGGTGTTAAATTTTACTTGTCGTTCATGAATCGAAATAATTTTTAACAGCATGCGGTGTGTACCACGACAGACATAAAACACTATGCTGTTATTTTTTTTTTTTTTTTAACGATTTTAACGTTCCAAACTCCAAAATTGTTTTTGCAAGAACCTATTTGTACAGAAAATAACATAACTACATCAATTTAGTTACAATCAATAAAAACCGTTCTATAAACGTAGCATGCAATAACACTTTTAAAAGTACTGTATATTTTTCTGTACGTTACCGAAACTGTTTTAATTGATTACTCCAAAAAAGTGCTCTGTGTATGCATTCATACTTTGAAAAATATATGCTTAGAAAAAACTACCATATAGATACTGAGTAAGACAGTATAGTTCAGTGACTTGGATATATTTTAAATACAGATGAATGGAAATTTATTCGAACATTAACGGGTCCCTTCCTTGAACTTCAGCATCCTTGAAAAATAATTAATTCTGGTTATTTGAAGTGGCTAACGACGTTTCATGGCTCGTTTGTGTGCTAAGAAAGTTTGCTCTTGTGGACTCAGTAATATATTGAGTCAATTTCAAACGTTTGGAAATTCTTTGATCTCTACACTCCTTTAATTGCTTCAATATTTAGAGTAGTTATTATAGAAAAGTGTAAGATAAATCATAAACGTATGCCGTATGAAATGACTGATATGGTAAAACTAATAGAGAACAATAAGACTGTTTACGGCGCTTCGTAGTGCTTACACTACAGATTACGCAATAGCAATAGTGCTACAGTTGGGAACTGTTCTAAATCCTTCTCAAAAGTCTTGATCTGAATTCAAGTTCTTCCAAAATATCTTAATAACTGAAAAGTGACGTCCGTGGACATTTGTTTGTAACAGGCGAGAACGTATATACAATAATCGGCAAGCCCCCCCTTCCCTCGGTTCACACTCTCCCAAAGCTACCTTATGGAGTCGACATAAGTCCCCCCCCCCTTGTTAGTAAAGACCCGTTTAGAAATTAATTTAGGGCACTAAGTGTCCATAATACTTTTTAGCGATGGGCAGAGTTTCAATTATATGCCCTAAATACAAAGCTTGTTTCTGAAAACATTTAGTAGATTATAAGTAGTTTCGTGGAAGCACAGAGAAAGCTTTTAAACATTTCGAAGAAGCCTTCACAAGAGGCATGCCCGTTATTTTTATGTTTGTTTGATGTACTATTCACAGTATTTAACGAAATAGGTGATACAAAAGAGGACACACATTTTAATTTAAATAAGTAATACATGCTTCTACAAGCCAATGTCGCCCTTTAAGATAAGACAACATCCAAAACTATATATTTTCGGTAGTAAATTTATAAGAATACCGCAAGACAAAAAAAGAAAAATATTTACTCAATTATGAGCATTGAAATAGTATGTTAGAATACTGGTTTGTGTAATGTAATTTTTCTTCCCAGTTTTACTAGAATTATTATCTGGCCATATGTCATATTGTTTTTGGTGAGATTACATTTTTTGATCACTTTTACTTACCCCATCCGTCAATCCATCCATCCATTGGTATAACATAAATTAATTATCCAATATAGGTACACAAGTTATGACTCACCTTAAGAGTATCTTAAAAGCTACCACTCAGTTTCAGTTAAATTATACAACTTAGAACGATAGTACTCTGAAGGATAAAACTGGCCGTACGTACTTAAGACCGAAGCTTATACTTAATTTTTTATTCTTCCGGAGATTTAATGGTGCCATAGCCATAATTACAGTAAACTGACCACTCTGCGGCAGTAAAGTTATCCTCAACCAAATTACAAGCCCCGCAGCTGACCGTGAAAATACATTTGCATTCAAACATAGGGTGCAGACGTACAGCACTTAAAATAACTGACAACGCGTAATTTCCTAAAATGATTTTTAATTTCAGTTTTACATAATTACTCAGAGTATAAAACAGAACAAAATTTGCAAACCCGTGTCGAAAAATACGCGAAATACAAGACTCTTTGTTATGTTGATCTTACTGACACGTTTTTATGAATAACATTATTTCCATAACCTGTAAACAGAAGCTATAAAATATATATGGTAAATATCAAATAACAATTTAAACGTAAAATTATGCAGCAAACAAAAAAAAAATGTTATTCACCAACGTGCATAACTTTTTTTTTTTTTAATATCCTGAAGCGTTGAGAGTTATTGTAACTAGAGAATAAAAGACAAACCTTTTTTTTCTAAAGAATGTATTTTACTCTGATCACTTTTTGGCCATCCCTCAACATAGGTAATTTCTAATTCATAATTGATTTATTGTTGGGAGGGGGGAGGAGGTAGGATACTCTAAGAAGTAACTTCCAAGAATCGAAATAAAAAGGGATTGCAAAAGTGTAAAATATGATTGCAAATACACTTTCATGCTTGTTGAACCCAGTTAAAATTATAATTCTGCTCTAAAACAGAATATATTTATTTGTGTCTAAAATTCTTACACACCTCCAACAAATTTTCTGATCTAGAATAGCCACAGCAACAGGAAAGGGAAATAAATATTTAATAATTTCAAATTGTTAAACAACAAATTCATATCTGGAAAAAGCTGTGTAATCTGCACTTAAATTTTTTCATTATTGTGAGTGATTTCATCACATCAGTGATAAAATACGACTACACGGGAATAAGTAACTGTATTAAATGTTTCTTCATACGACCTGTGATAAGACACCAAATCAAGCAGATACGAAATTTCCATTAACTTAATTATACCAAAGAATCGAAAATGTATAAGACATGTTTTAACTTGCATGTCGTTTAATTTAGTAACTATATTTTTAGTTGGAACTAAATAAAATTAGAGAGTAAAATACATGTACGTCTAACTTATCAAACCCGAAATGAGCTAGTTTTTGGACCAAAATATAAACGTAATTATACCTCTGATACAGAACAGAGGTGAAATAGTCTCAGTTTGTTGATTAACTTGGTTGAACAAGAAATATTTTATGAAGTTTTGAGTAAACAATTACTAGGTTTACTCTTGGCAGGCAACAGAACAAGTGAATTAGAGACTGAATCCAAAAATGTTTTCCAGCATTGAACATTACAATTTGGCACTGGTTTAAGAAATCTGTCTTCAGTTTTTTAAGTGCGCTGATAGATATGCACATGTTGTAAGTTCTTGATACGTTTAGAGGCAAGAAATAAATTTCGTCAAATTCACATGAGAACAATCTTCAGTCAATATGCCGCTCATTTCACTGACTTCTGCAGCAGGACAGAAGTAAGGTCTGTAATATCGTAAAGAACCTGCATGAAAATTATAACAAAGATCTAAGTTGCATGCTTGAGGTAAAACAAGCCTCTCATATGTTGTATATCAACTGCTGCTGCAAAAGTACCAGAGCACGTTTTACCTAAATCTAAATTTTACTGAATAAATGAAAAATATGTGTGTCCGCGTCCTTGTTTAAAGAAAAGCTATTATTGTAGTTAGTAAATACTTATCTTTAAATTTCATGTAGTTTGTAGTTGTGCTGTAATCTGAAACGGCTGAAAAATCTTATTAATACATGTTGTGAAATACGATAGATTTATAAATGCAATAATAATAAATTTTTTGTACCAAAGTAATTAAACAGTGATGCATTTCAGCATTTTAAAAATCAAGATTGCGTTATAGAAACATTTACCAAAGTCATTTTCACATTTACAAAAAAAAAAAAACTATAAAATGAGAAATCATTCTTAACTGTCTGTAACATTTTATGTAGCAAATATGTAAAGAATAAAATAAATAAAAATTAATTCTTGTCATTATTATTACCTGAGTAATTTTTATAAATCTACCGTAGAATCTCTTCATTAATTGCGAGGTAAACAAGATTGATATCGCACACACAGGACAACATTACGTCCTGTAAATTTTCTCGCGACGAGAATCTAGGCTACTATAATTCAAAGATAAACATAGAAGACGTTAATTTTTAAAATTACTATCATATTGTTCTACGCCATGGTGAGAAGGAGGTATATGCCAGTGTAAATTTTTTTTTATAAACGGTGTTTAAAATGACTCCCAAGAATAAATCGCAACAATAAATTTTCTTCTTAAATAATGCTACTTTTTATATGGACATAAGAAATAAATATAAAATTAGATGCTATAGTTCTAAATAATTGATGTTATATTTTTATTAATTTTGGTCAGTAAGTGTCTAGCAAATTTTTAAAAATATTTTCAACCAGAAACGGAAAAAAATATTAAAAATTTGTACTGTAAATCTACAAATTTCTGTTCCCTGGAAATTTTTATGACAGATATCGAATATCTACTTTGAAGTTTATTGAATTTGTAACAGCAGCCATTAAAAATGTTAAAATACTCTGTTACTGAAAATAGTATGTGAGTTCACTTAAACAGTCTTCGCTAATTTCGAGCATCAAAATATCTAATCAACGTTTTTTTCATAAAATTTGCTTTCCTTTGAAACTTCAGTTTAGTATAAATTTTTGCATTATCAGAAAGAAAACATGTAAACAGTCTGCGAAGTGATAATTTTTCATTCGTTTTTAATGTAGGAAGTAGATAATATTAGATAAACACAGTTTAGTTGCAAAATAGCAGTAAACAATAAATGGTTATTCTACTATTTCTTTAAGTCCAAGATTCTCCAAAGTAGAACACTCGGCTAACATCCAGGGTTCTAAGATAATTTATTTTATAAAACACATTTATTCGCGTTGGCATTGTCTTATGAAAATACCACTTTGAAGTAACTTCACGAGATCATTCGTGCCTTAGCCGAATGTCACAACGGACTAGAGAAGGCCGCGGTAAATTGGGGATCAGCCACTCTGTGTGAGACATGTCTGTCATTTATCAGGACATGCGCCATTGCAGCCAATGGTGTGTCACAGAGAATACGCACAAACAAACAGACAAGTAACAAACAAAAGCATTTATTGTCAACTGGCAAACAAAACTTAATCTGAATGCCTTACGGAATTTAATGTATTTTGCTTTGTTTGTCAGTTGAAACAAAATAATTAACGCTGTTTACTCTTGCCTGTTGTCGACGTTTATTCTATGATTTTCTGTGACACGCCATTTTATGCAATGGCGTATGTCCAAAAGTAATGCCTTGATAAGTAACTTATACCTATTTAAAGAATCGTTAAAAAAATAGCACGTCTGCCTTCTAAAGAACAGATGAAGGGAACTAAGGTAAGTGTAAGGTAACAATAGTACGCAAGAAAAGGAGAAATAAACGATACATGATGACTCCGTAATGAAACAAATGAGATATTCCCTGATGGGAAACCAACCTGTATCACCATGGTGGTTAGTAGAGATGGAAGGTGAGATAGGTCTTGGAGTTGCCTGACCACAACACTAGCACAGTTAAATACTTCTTACTATTATTTTAAGTCTTGAGGACCAGTACGCCACACTAAGTGCGCATATGCAAACAAGCTCCATTAACAGGAAAATTGCTGGAAAAATAGTTGCTTATAATCACTTCAAATGTTTCGTGCAACCGGATTATTTACTGAAGGGCGCAGTACAAACGTTTCCCGAATGCAGCAATGAGACAATACTCGAATGGAAACAAACCTGTATCATCCCGGTGGGAGGTGGAATTGGGAGGTTGGAGTTGTATGACCACAACACTGACGTGGAGCATCAATTTAAAAATTTTTTTCTTTCAATCTTGTAGACGAGTATGTTACAGGGAAAATAAGCGCGCGCACACAAACACACGAACACACACACACACATACACACACACACACACACATATATATATACACACATGTGCGACTTTATCATTATTGGAAAAAACTTTTTCTTACCTAGACAGCACACTCTCAAACATTGTAATGTGTGTTAAGTATTTGAAATGTATTTATCTTATGTAGTAAAGTGGTGTTTTGTTTATGTACAAGATAAACTATGGTGTAAGGGAAGATACTTACTGAGACTGATGACAGGGAAGACACAAAAAAAATGAAGTAACATTAAACAAAGAAATTCAGTTGAAATTTGGTTAATTTAATTACTATAGAAAAAAAAATTTCAGAGACAAGGCCAATTACTAAAAGCCAAAAAATAATGATTATTAATGTAATTTCAATAAATCAAAATCAGTTTTGGTTTTTGCCAGTGTTTACCAATGAAATAAATAAGAATAATAGGTATCTTTCACAGCCAGCCTTACTTAGTCTTTCAAATGAATAATTTATGTCCACTGTACACCAAAATACTTATTAAAATATATGCTAGCAACCTTGTTAAAACATTTGATACTTAGCAATGAGACTCTTGATGTGGAAACTATAGCTCTCAGGTTTTTAATTGCAGGTAGATAATGTTTGATAGTTCTTCAGAAGGTGTAATTTAGGTATAAAATTCCGTGTGACTTATTAATGTTAGTGTTTTGTGGTGGCGCGATGGCTACAAAAAATTATAGACTTAGCTGAGGCGTCTTCAAGCTGAAGTTCTGGTAGATTAGTATGCCTCCAGGCATACCAGAGTTCTCTATACACACTGCCGACGTCTTCCCTAACGATCCACGGGTCGGTGCATTTACAGTCATTGCACTCGCGTCACTCGAGATTCGCGGGTGTCTACCGAAATAAAAATTACTCGGCAGCCGTGCCCAGGCCCTCTTCGTGGCGCAAATCTTCTATAGCTCACGTCTTCGCCTTAGGCGACCTGGACGATCAGATCGTACCCGCAAACGTTACAAAATATTAAATTCCTCAGGAAAAACGCCGACTGGGCGTCCATTCTCTTGTCCTATCGGCCGAAAAAGACGCCACCAGATTTCCATTATCGCCCAGAACATTACAAAATTCTGTGGTGTTTGGGTAAAGTGGTGTAAGTCAAAAAATGGTGTTTCGTGTAAATCGAAGAAGAAAGTTTGAAGTTATACTGTGTATAATGGAACATACAAACTTCCAAATTTAATTTTTTACTTTCTCATAACCATTAGAGTTATATCCTCCTACCCAGACCAAGAAAATAACATCTATAATGTGCTCCCATACTTAACACAATTTTCTCATTTTTAGAGTTATACCTCTTCACCCGAACATCACAGAATTTCACTCGGCGAATAGGGATCTTTGATACACTTCAAGTTATCGCGCCGAGAGCAGTTGCTATGGTTACAAAATCAACAGTCATAGAGAAATGAAAAAGTGGCCTACAATTATAGGTCTGGTTCCAAGCAATCAAATATTATTTAGACAAGTGAAAATTTGTTTATAAACCAAAAATACACGTAACTATTGAAATTATGATGATCACTAATAAATTAATATTACTTCACTGGCAAAACCATGGTAAAATATTAAGTGGCTTAAATTTGTTTAAATACACAAAATTATCATTAAATAAACGTTAAATATTAATTACACCAAAAATATTAATAAACACACAAACTGTTAGCAATGCACGTTACAACATACATAGCTTTTTTAAATGACCAAATAAATTCTTGATTTGATGGAAACTAAGATTTGCGATTTACACCCTAGTTTATGCTGTGAATGAATAAAACTGTTTAACAGCGAGCACAAAAGTACTTTTAATTTCATTGTATATAGATGAATTCGACTTTTGCACAAACAAACAATCAATTTGTCACTGCGATGAGATTAAATTAAATTAGGTTGTACAAGAAAGAAAAGTAACGTATTAATTTACATATTTAAGTCAAGATTTAAACAAATCTCACTAGAAAATTATTTTCTATACTACCTTCTTTGCCATATACTGAAAAATAAATAAATTTCTACTCTCAAAACTAAGCACTTCTCGCGTGAACCTGGACTGTCATAATTTTACTTTTGACTCCTTGAACGACAATTTTTAATATTTAACATGTACACAGTGTTAATTATACACGCATGTAACACATAACCTCCACGTATGAATAATTTCCCCCAGCGTGCAGTGAAAGCCAGGTAATGACAGTTACAGAGCGAGGTCGTAGAGTACTTTTGTCTTTCCACGGCTCTGCACTGCGAGTTTTTTACTCCGCGCTCCCCTCCTCACTCTTCAAATCCTCCAGAGTCAACAGCTCGAGCACACTTCACTCTGTGCCCCCTTCCAGCTGCGTGCCAGGAACCTCCCTTATCACAGAGCATAAAGTGCTGTTTCATACACTTGTAGTGGCCGCCATGTTGGAGTCGGGCCGCAATAAGAATAGTAAAAATATTCGTGGCGGCTAAGGAAGGGGGCGAGCCTAGGTGGAATGTGGACTTCACGTGACCATTAACAACGACGTCCAGAACTCATTTTCCTGGCCCCTCGTCTGGAAAACCATGAAGTGTGTCTCTTTACCTCCCCCCTCCCAGCCGTCATTCGACGCCATGCCTTCTTTTACCTTCGTTCAACCCACATAATTTCATCTCCCTCTCATAAGAGAAGATTCTTGATGCTCCTGGCCCACGCACTTTGACAAATCGTTCGGGGGAAATGGAAACAAAGGGGAGATAATAAAGCCATTAGTTAGCCATCCTAGATTGCGTTAAGTGCCTTCGACGTGTGATGCCAGATGAAACCGAGCTTTAGGAAGTTCAAGTTCGTAGCTAATATCTTGTTGATGTCGTTATACTAATTACAATGGGAGTACCTCAAGTGAAGTTTGGTGTGTGCATTATTTCCTTGATTCGTCGACTAATTGATGCCTTCGATGCTGTCGCAAATGCCAGTGGTAATATTGTGAATGTTATTTTAAATGATTGCTCACAGAAATGTTAGCATTGCTGAATTTTTCCTATTAGTCAATATCTGTCTATCGGCCTTTAATGTATAATTATTAGTGCATGGAATATGCGTGTTATATAATCCTTAAAATGTGTCTTCTTTACCGTGATTGGTCTAGATAGTGACACACCAAATGTACAAGAATGTATTAAAATAGTTACTTATGATTGATTGCTGTATGAAATAAATTACGGGATGGAAGACATTTTCAATACTGTGGTCTATACGAAAACTTTGGTTAAGATGCTTTCTTTTTATTAATTTCGTTGCTATGAATACGTTTCATTTTTTTGTAGAGGCATCTTATTATGTTTAATTTACTTGTACATTTGTATAATGAGCACACGTTATGGCTAACTTTGGCTATATGCATCATCTGCACACACGAAAAGAATTGTAAGTGTATCGCCCGCTGTTCAGCTCACCAGAAATAATTTTTTAAAATTATAATCTCCTAAAGACGTATCAGTTCTGAAAGAGCACAAAGAACATTTAAATGTTATTAGGCACACGTTGGCATTAAACACAATGTCAAGTAAAACAGATTATTTAACTACTGTTATGAACCATGTAACCCTGGTTCTAACACAGCGATCAGTAACCAGGCCACCCGGCCAGGAATTCCAAAATATTAAACGTAAGTTGCTACAAGCTGTACGGCAGAACTCCCCACTCCAATAGCGGTACGAGTTGCCACACAGGGCGCGATAAAGAGGCGTATCACGCTACCTACGAGGTCTGTCTGCCCCATATCGTCGCCAGGACCACTTCACTACCAAGATTCACCACGACGTCTAGATCTACACCGTGCCGATCGCCGTGGACGTTTCCTTACATCAGCCTCGGCATCATTAACAAGGTGGGACTGTCATCGTAGTAACTAAATTGAGTGGCTCTTAAGTAATCATAAATGTCTCTAACTATTCTTGCCTCCCTCCGTAAAGAACCCCGTAAATGTAATGAAATAGTTGTATATTTTGTAAAGTAAAGCCGTACCTGATATTTAGACTGCGAGTCTCACTTATATTAAAAGAACCCCTCATTTAAACAAGATATTAAATTCTGTACGTTTTACGTAAATACTGCTCCACCATCACTAAGCAAATAAAACGGAGTATAATTTATAAAAACGTAACACTACACAGACTTACTTTACTCTTGTTGTATTATTTTGACACTAAATCGCATAACTCAACTAATAAAAAATTGACAATCTGAATGTCGAGAGGCAGTATGTAGAAATATTTTCTTCTGTTATGTATGGTACCAAATACTTTCGTGGAATAGGTAAGAGGTAAATAATATATTTATTGCAGCACGCTAAGATTTTTCAGATGGCAATTCAAGTGTGATAAAACAGAAATCAGCATAACTAGGGGAATTGTTGCTGTTACTTCTTCTGGACAATGTCAACTTTTACTCATTTAGTTTTAAAGTGGTCTCTGAAAGACATTAATAAGTTAATAAGAAGTCTCAAACTACATCTAGTGACCCTAATTTGAAGCATCAGCTTGACCATTTCTATTTCTTAATTTTTTAAAAATAATACAGGTACGTAACAGAGTCGAAAATAATCCAGAAGAAAGGGAGTGGAGAAATTGTGGCAAGGAACTTCGCCAATCCCTATAACAAGCCGCCGACTCTAGAATTTCTCTTGAAGATCATTAGACATTCTTGCATGGAAATGGCTGCAACTACGTCTGAACGCAGTTGCAGGAAACATCGCTTTAAGCCACAACCTTCATAACTTTTCTCCAATAAACTATGAAGACTGACAAATACATAAGTCAGTTCCATTACTAAACAAAAAGTTAGTCGAAATACTTAAAAAAAAAAAAAAAAAAAATTCTTTCCTACAAGCACTTGTGTATTTTAAATTTTATTTCAACTATTTCTGCCGGAGAATGTTTGTATTTAAGGTACTACTTAGTAAAGTAATACTTTTCATGGGAAAATATATTTAAAAATCAACTTGTATTTAATGCATCGTTCTACTAGTTCAATACCAACACGTCTGTAAAAAAAAAATCATTGAAAATCAAATACTACATTGAGAAAAATGGATTGTTAACGACAAACAAAAAAATAAGGTTGATATTAATTTTGTTGCAACAAACAAATTACTGTTAATTTAACAATCGAAACGTTTAAGTCACTACTGGACTTTATTTGCTTCGACAGTGAAATTTTGTTGTCATAATTTATTTAATGCAAACTTATATTTTGTTCGATATACTAATATTTTTCATTAGGTGTTGTACTTAACAATACGCGCATTTGATTTCGCCCAAAATATTTGTTGCTGTTAAAAAATACGAACTCTAGCTTGCTTATACTACTTTATTTAGTTGCTTTACCATCATATTTACTAGAGTCAACCATATTTATGATATACTATACAGATTTGGTAAATTTAACCATGGCATGTATTAAAACGAACTATTTGGTTGGAAGCGACGAAATATGTCCGTTAAGGAAATCGTTCTTGTAATGGCAGTTATTTAGTACGCACGTATTAGCTGCTACACACACGCTGGTTTAGGAAACTTGTCTCACTTATATTTTTAAGTGAAGGTACTTACTATATTTGTAGAGTATAAATTGTTGGGTTCGTTTGTAGCTATAATTACCTTAGATTAAATGACTGAAAATAACTGTAACGGTTTATAACATTTTGCCGAGTGCACACGAGCCTCAATCTAGTTTCCATTTCAAGGTACCCATATTGCACCGCATATTCCGTGTGAAATTTTGTAAATGTTACGAAGAAGAAAACAAGCGGAAGTAAGTCGAAATACCAGAAACACGAATTTCTCGTAATTACATGTCACAGGTATGTGAATATAAAAATTGTTATGAACGTTAAGGAATAGAGGTCTAGGCAGGTGCGGAAGGATTGGCACACCGTACCATAGAGTTATGGCATGCGCGGCAACTCAACCCTTATGGAAATGGACGAAAACAAGAATAGCAACAATAATGTGTCAGTCAGTGGTGGATGTAGCAGATGAGACATAGTGAACATCCGCTTTAAACTGTTCCCGCATGGGCGACAACGTGCAGTGATGTGGCTACTGGGACAAGTTCTACACCAGACATTACATATGCACGAACAGCTTTCCTTACAGGAGTATGTCCAACGCATACGCTTAGATCGCTGGAACCTTGTAATACAAAATTCGCTAATCAAGTATTACGGCACTTACTTATATGGATTCTAAAAGGCGGGGGAGGAGTACTGTATGTGCCATCTTGAGGTGAAGCTGCGTGTTTGAAACTGGGTGTCTGCATGAAGTTTAATTTGAATTTGTATTTTTATCTGTTTTTGTTTACCTTTTTTTGACTGCTATATTTATTAATTCTAAAAAATAGCTGTTATGTTTATTTATTCAATAAAATTTATAAAAGTAAAAAAAAAACAAAGAGAAAAAAGGGGGAAACGTGCGTGGTTGGTAATCTGAAGGTTGTGGGGTCGAATCCGTGTATACTACATTTACTCATAAATATATTTGCACAAACGTTGCTGTGTAAATATCCCGTACTTTCGTGATCAGAGCAAGCAAAATAATTTAAATGTCACATACTTTAATGGGTGCTCAAACAACACTGAAGTCTGTTTGATTTAACAATATCTGTATGGCGTGATCAACCACGTCATTTGGTTAAAACAACAACAATATATCAACAAAATAATTTTGTTGGGACAAACAGTGCATTTGGTTGCCAGTATTGAAACATACCATTTGGATGTTTTAAACAACTTTTGTTTGATTTTACGATATTTTTTTCTCAGTGTAGTTCAACATGTGCGTATTTAAGATGTTTCTTCAATGATCAAGCATAGAGATACAACGGAAAATATTTGTTCATTTTTGTTGCTGTCCTTGAACTTTTCGTCTTAAGACGTACCAATTTAGAGAAATATTGATGTTTAAAATGTCTACAATTGATAAGTTTTGGTGAATTTTGTATGGGAAATTTATTATTCTTTATTTTCGGTGATTTTAGTGTGTGTCGTAGTATTTATTTACCTTTCATTAATTCACTGATTTGAGCTTTGATTTTTTTCGGAACTAATCCGAAAAAAAGGAGGGGGGAGCAAAGCAAAGTAAGTGGCTGTCAGTGGATTTTAGAAATGTTATAGGATATTTGGTATTCTTTAATTTACTGCAGTATAAGCCAAAGACTTTTGGTTATTTAACTTTTGTTATATTTGCGGGAAAGCTAAAATAAATATTTGGCAAATTTTGGTTTTATTTTCTTACACGTCATATAGAAATTTGTTCTGTTCTATTTTGATTTACGTGTTTGCTGTTGTATCATGCTCAGTTTTTTGGAATGTAAAATTTTATATATCTTTTAACGAAAAGTCAGTGATAAGCATACTAAATAGATTGATTATGATGGTTTTGATATATAGAATAAATGTTATGTTCTTCTGTTTCAGCTATTATTTAAATTTGCACATATAATCCTTTAATTTTGGTGTTGTTTTATTGCACAGTTTTAAGTTAAATAATTTCTTACTGTCTTTCAGGAACGAATCCCGAAGAAAATGTGGATTAATTAAACTAATTTTGATTGATTAGAGATATATTCATCTTCAAATATTTCTGCGAATTTTGATGTAAAAAACCTTGACGGCAAATTACCACCACCTATGATACAAATGAGGGTATTAGGAAAAAATGCCTGTTCAATGAAATTATGAACCAGTTTATGGGATTCTTTACATGGATATTTTAAGCCCGATGCGTGTTTCTTGCATGTCAGACACAATAACGTAATACCAACCCAACGCATATTCCTCGTAAACGGCATGGTTTAGTGGCGATACACGTAAAATTTATTTTGTAGATGTTAGCGTGCTTATTAATTAATTGAATAGTGAAAATTCTACTAGGTTGCAGTTTCACAAAGTTTTATTAAACAAAAGAGTTTTAATGCTAACTTTTATGATTAATTTTCATATCACTGTAGGGGGTTCGAAAATGATAAAGTTCGTTCAAACGCACATTTCTACTAACGTTACTGTTACATTTCAAATACTCTCTGTGATATTAAACGTAATACTTGTTTAAGCTCCAGCTTCAAGGTGGCCTACCTCTGTCATCAAGCATCGTAGACCGTACGTTGCATGTATTATTCGGTTAAGTTTCACATAAAATGTATGGAAGTGGTGTTTATCGGTATTGGTCAGTGTCGTACAGTATTACCACCTCATCATTTCCTGTTATCTTAATGCATGTCTGCTCAATTAAAGTGTCGTGGAATGTACGAGAAATTCTATGTCGTAATCGTTGTGTCGTATTATCTGGCATCTGTGACGGCGTCCACATCTCTCATCCTCTCTCCATGTATCCACGTCTGCGTCTCAGCAATAGTTAGTTGTTAGTTGTGTCATATTATCTGGCATCTGCCATAGCGTCCATCTTTCATCCTGTCTCCATGTATCCACGTCTGCGTCTCAGCAATAGTTAGTTGTTAGTTGTGTCGTATTATCTGGCATCTGCGATAGCGTCCATCTCTCATCCTGTCTCCATGTATCCACGTCTGCGTCTCAGCAATAGTTAGTTGTTAGTTGTGTCGTATTATCTGGCATCTGCGATAGCGTCCATCTCTCATCCTGTCTCC